>JAODAL010006786.1:0-130480 GCA_025379985.1 Phyllomedusa bahiana
CCAAACAGAAATCGTCCCCCTTTCTATTTTTTACACACAGCAGCATTAGCCCCCGAGGCAAAATTTCTCTGTTTTCTGTTTGTAGGCAGCTGCGTGTAAACGAGGAGCGCGGGGCTTACGATGAAAATTTCCCCCCGGCCGCTTATTGGTGAAGGGGATTGCCGCTCCCGTAAATCCAACCGGGGGGCCCAACAAAATGTAAATTAGTAGAGCCGTCACCCCAATGAAATGAAAGGAGGGGGAATTCGACAGACACGGGGGAACATGTTTACAGAAAACAAGATCAGGGAAAGGGAAAACAAGACAGCTTTGCTAATGCACCCAAATTGCAAAGTTGTTGTTTTACTTTCCCCCCTTATTTGAAGACCATTTAATGTAATGATACAACCCCTTTATCTTTCAGATCTGTTCTATAAATCATCCCACCATTTTGTAGGACTTAAACTTTATTTTTTTTTTCTTCTCTCTATCAGGGTGGCAAGTGGCTTCTGTGAGGTTGGGACACATTGTTGCTGAGGAATTCCAGGTGTGTATTTTGAGCCCTTACCTGAAACTCTGATCCAGAAGATGCAGTACATATTTGGTTTGTCATATTCCCCAGTCCATGATGATCACACTACCAGAGCAAATTCCCCCCTTTATTTGCCTCCCTTCTCCAAAAGGGCAGAAAATGCACTGTGGAAAAAACAGTGCTTCGTGAGCCTTCCCCGATTGTTGTACAGATCTGTGTCCTGGGATGATGGAGCGTTTAGGTCTTTGTAATCTCGGTGCTGCAAAGGAGGGAGGTTGGCTGATGCAGTGTGTCCTGAAAGAGGCCGAGCTGGCACGGGATACAGCCGTCAATCATACAAGCGCCAGTGTCACCTTGTCACCGTCCTTGTTTTATGTCTCTTCTCCTCTTTTAGGATCAGCAAACATGTCGGACAAGATGTCGAGTTTTCTCCATGTGGGGGATATCGTATCCCTGTATGCTGAAGGGTCGGTCAATGGATTTATCAGCACGCTGGGGTGAGTGATAAAAATATAGGCTGGGGAGGGGGTCAGGGGCTGCTGTGTTCCAGATGCAGATTTTTAACCCCACACACCATATTGGTTAGTAAAATTGTTTCGTTGGGGCTTAATCTCTTGAAGCTACGGTTTGTAGTCATGATGATTTTGTACTTTCCAGTCTTCATATGACTCAAGTTATGTTGCCCAATTTTACTGATCGTTGTTCTTCTGTGCAGTTTGGTGGATGACCGATGTGTGGTACAGCCTGAAGCTGGTGACCTGAATAATCCACCCAAAAAGTTTCGAGGTAAGTGGTATGGAACACTACGACGGCCCTGGCTCTGGGGGCCCAATAAAATGGTTTACAATCCACCTCGTCCAAAGAGAAAAAAAAAATAAAAATGGGGGGGCGGTATTGTATATCTCCAAATGGTGGAAAAAAAACCAAAAGGGGATTACAGCCACCCGCCCCTGGCAAGGGGAGGCTCTCCACTTAAATTAAAAATACAATTCAGTCGACTAGTAGCACATTCTATCCTCTTTGTCCATGCCACTATAAAGATGGGGTGAGTACACAGCAGATCTACCTTTACAAGGACAGAACATCCTAATTAAGAAGATCACACACTTGCTCTCCAGGAAACAAATTCCTTATGTGGCGTTTTTTGCGTTGGTCATCTCCCTCTATGAAGATTAAACACCCTCTTTAAAAACCCCCCCCCCCTTATAACCCAAAAAATTTTTATTTTTATTTTTTTCTTGTCACACATTTACAAGCCATATTCAACTGTTTATATGGATTTTGATTTTTTTTTTTTTTTTTAACTGGGTGGTTCCCTTATGTATGTTCTGACTTCCCTTCTGTGAACTGATAGCACAGCAGTGAGAGGATTGCTAGATAAGTAACATCAATTCTTGGTGTTTTCACTTGTAAAATCCCTGTGGTCAACCATGGGGATAGGTTAAAAAAAAAAAAAAACAAACTTAGAAATAAGCCCAGAGGGTTTTTAAAAGTTGTTTTTTTAAAATTTTAATTCATTCCAAAAACTGTTGAACTGCCTTTTCTGTCACAAAGTGCAAATAAAAAAACCCCCCCCCCAAAATGCATAAGATTACCCCATTTTTCTTTCATTTAGAACTCCCCCCCCCCCCCCCCCCCCCCCCTGACCCCTAAGACTACAGATGGTAGGTAATGACAATGATTATTCTGGTAGAGGTAAGTAGCAGCTGAAGTAAATGGAGACTGGTCTGCCCAGCTATACAAAATTTCTCTTCAAGTTAGAGAAGGACAGTATTTTTATATGTAGCTTTTATTAATTGCAGAACCAATTTTAAGAAATGTGGATTGTAAGAAAACCACAGATAGGATTTAACACCGGCAACCAAAAACAAATCTCAGAGGGAAAGTGATTCCCACCTAAAACATAACTTTTAATAAAAAAATTTTGGTCGAGGACAAAGAAAAAATAGCATACTTTGTGCCACTTTTTTTCCCATGAGGGGGTTTTGTTACATCAGTTCTCCCTGATGATCCTGTTCCACTATGGGAGAAATGTGTCGGTGTACATGGACATTAGTCTGGTTATGGTGAAGTTTCTTATAGTCCTTCACAAAAGAGGCTAATAAGGCCTCACCATAGGGTAAATACAGGGAGGATGCATTTGGGTTAAATTGATCGTATCTAAAATTTTTCCTTTTTTTTATTTTTTTGTCATCGAGTAATTTAGTATTTTTCTAGGGCTTTTTCAGGGATTAGGTAGGGGTAGGATTCAGCACAGGGCTGCTGTGTGTGGTGTGTGTGTGTTGTTTTTTGTTTTTTTTTAAGGGGTTCACTTTTTCCCCCGATATTTATTAATTTATTGCATAGGACTGCTGACATACATGGGTTTTCTAGGGATATTTATTTTAACAAATACTCCTTTTTGATGGCACTGTCCCTTTAAGAAGACCTCACCCCATGGATATATGCCAGTGGGATTCATGAGCTTGCATGCCTCTTTACAGCCATATGCATAAGACTTCATGGCGCCCAGCGTGATTTTATGACAAATTTTGCTTTTAAATAGTTGCAAAGGTGAGATTCGGGTTTTTGGAAACGTGTCCCCTTCCTCCTTCAGACCAAAACCCGGTTGTGCGGAATTGACCATGGTCTCCAGTGACTACTGTTGTCTCCCATCTGCCATTCTATTGATTGCTTTTGAAAGGGCTTGTGCAAATATACTTTGTTTTAGCTTCCTCTCTATTTTTAAGAATCTCCTTGCTGTCCATTAATAGGAAAATCCTTGTGCTCTGACAAAAATCCTGATATTCCTCCTCACACCTGGAGGTTTGTTACAGTGTAGACCTCCTCTTTGAAGTACATGGTCTATGTACAGCTGCATTGTAACAAAGCCAAACCAATGAATGTGTCTCATCACTCGCCCATAACGGTCTTCCTGTCTTTGCTCTTATTTCCATGATCTTCCCTCCATACCTCAACTCCTGTCTGGGTCCCGCTCATCATCCACCCCCTCCTGTCCATCTCTTTGCTTTGGGCTTTCCTGCTGCAGTTTCCTACTAATGTAAGCCGATTGCTCAGTGTTGTGGAACAATCTGACTCCTTTCTGGGATTCACCCTCTCCCTTACTGTGCGGCTCCAGTATAAAATGTCAGGTACCTGGAATCCCTGAATGCAGAAATCTAATAGCGATTCTCTCGTTTTCCTGGTGCTGTGGATTCTTCTGTTAGACCCTAGTTTACATACCAAGATGCTGAAAGTATATACACAAATCTCCCGGTTACAAAGTGGCGTCCTCTCTGTATGAATGTTTTATGTTACTGATGCTTGCCTGCCCTTGTTTACTATATTTTAGCTGTATTAAGTAGTAGTGCTCTTTAAAGGGCCACCTACACCTCTCATCCATCACTTATAATGGTGCAGCAGCATCAAAGCTGGCTGATCACTTGCATATGGATGCAAGTATCTACTTTGTCACCTCTAGAGCTGAGCACTTATAGTGACTATGCGGCGATAGGAAGGATTCTGCTCTTCCCTTTATCCTCTTAAAGGGAAAAGTCAAGAAAAGGTGCAAGGGGCAATAGTATTTGAACTGCACTAATAGAGCTCAAGTTAATGTCGCTACAAAGAAAGCTACACCCCCCTCCCCCCGAAATATTGAAAAGGCCCCAAAGATTTTTTTTTTAACAAACCTTTTTACCCATTCATATTTTTTATTGTAAAACTAAATCATTTTTCCCTATACTTTTACATTTTTATTTTTTTTTTTTTCCCCCTTTGAAACTGATCCTGATTAAATGTTTGTTTTTATAACCCACCAGCATAAAATATGGGGTTGCAGCCCCTGGGTCACTGTTACAAAACTTTTAAATTACCCCTTTTTCAAAAACCCTGAAGATTTATCTTGTATTAAACTCCAAGCTCACTCCCCTATTCCTGCGGTGGAGTCACTGTATATATACTTTAAACTTTTTCCCTGTATTTGATTTTCCCTTTTTACATTATACTCTAGAGCGCACCCTTCCCCCTGGGCTTTTAAAGGTTTTTTTAACGTTTGAAATACTAAAGAATCCTTTGTACCCCCAAAAAAAATATGTACAGTCACCCAAAAAGGCCCAAAAAGGGAAATTGGGTGCAGACTTAAAGCCCCCCTTTCCGGGACAAGGGTTTGGATATTTTTTTTTTCCAACACGGGCCCCCCTTTTCCTCCTAAAAATCCCCCATGCACTTTAAATAGCCAGGGAAAAAAACCGGGGTTCCCCCAAAAAAATGCATATAAAACCACGCTGAGGTTTTGAATCTCCATTGATTTCTATTGGCCTTTTCAGTGTGGAAAGCTCAATGGACATGACGTTTATTTTTTTTAGCGCCCAAATAATCCACACCCCGGGGGGATTTTTTTTACATGCTTTTTTTCAAAACCCTAAAAACCTTTTTTTCACATAGAGAAAAAAATTCCTCTAAAATTTACCCCACTTTTCTTTTGAATTCCTTTTTTTGAGCTCCGAAAACGTCAAAATCAGCTGTGTATATACCCTTTTCCCTTTTCCCTTTTTTTTTGCCGGATAGAAAAAACCAAATTTCCCTTTCACTTTCCTATACTAATCTGGGGGGAAAAAAAAAACCCGGGATTGGGTCTTTTGCTGGGGGGGGAAACCCAGAGCCCACTTTTTATTTAATAGCCCCGTTTTTTGATAAATGAGGCATGGTGAGTGCAGCTCTGGAGTATAACAGGGGATGTGACTTGGTACGGGAAAATTAAATTTAAATGTACACTTTATTTTCATTTACCCCTGCTGGTGGAGTCCCTGTCGACACAGGATCGGTACAGGAAAATTTAAATGCAATTTGAGTCGAAATTATACCCCAGGCCTTGCCTCACAGGATTAACTCGGGTATCGGAAACAAGAGGGAGTAATGTATGAACAAGGTTAACCTATCAGAAAATATTTGATGCAGCTCTTGGGGAAATAATACAGGCTGTAATTAAAAAGCTTTTTCCCTGCTTTGGCCCTTTCCCGGCTAGTGGAATCTATTTTCTATATAAATTGCAGTCCAGCAATCGGAGGTGGGCCTTGCATTCTAGCATCTGTAGAGACTCTGCCCTGATCCCTGTACATCCTGCACGGGTAAAATTTTAAATTTCCCGGGGAGTTAGATCTAGACAGCGGCGGCTTTCTGCTTATGAGCCCCCAGAAGACAAATTTTTGTTGTGTAAAGGGAAATTTCCCTAGATTGTTTTTTGGTCCCCGCGTTTTAAACTGAAGCTTTGGGGAAAAGGGTTTTCCCGTCGTGGGATAACAAGGTACTGGCACAGGAAAGGGGGTTTGCTGCTTTTAAAGTACAGATTTTTTTTTAAAACCCTTGGGAAATTGCTTGGGTTTTGCTTCCCCCCCTCCCCCAATTTTCGCCCCCCTTTTTTTTTATGCCCGGGTATTAACCTAAAATTTGCTGATTCCTGGCAGGTTCCATCAGCCGTTGCTGACTGCTATTTTGCAATTTCCCAACAATAAAGACTTTAAAAAAGCAAGGAGCCCCCAAATTTTCCCCCCCCACCTGAAGTGGCTGATTTAAAAGGAAACAATAGACGGGGGGTTTTTTTTTTTTTTACTTTTTTCTAGGGTCACCCTTTTTCTAAGGTAACTGGGTTTACTAAAGGGGGAGCTGGAAAAATAGCTTGGGCCCCGGAAATTTTTTCACTTTATAAGTGTTTTTACAAGACCCCCTGCACTTTTTGGGATTTAAAAATCGTTTAAACCCGTGCCCCTATTATTAAAATTTAAGCGTCCTATCCGTCACGGAGTAGTTGTGCGATAATGGATCATCCCTTTTTTTTTGGCCCGCTCCCCTCCTTTTCAAACTTTTGGGACACATCCTTCCCCCTTCCCCTTAAAACCATTTTAACCCCCAGTCTTTTTTCCCTGCAAATTTATCCCCTTTTGCCTTTTTTAAACCTCCCCATAACCCTCCTCCTCTCCCTTGCAAGGAGCTAATTACCAAATAAGGGCAGCAGTGGATGCTCCCGCTCCTTTCCCTAACAAAACCCTCAGATTCCCCCGGCAGAGTGCTGGGTGACAAAGGGTTTAAAAACCCCCTTTTGATCTGCCCCTTTTTCATGCTGGGATTCGGGGAAGACCTTAAAATAAAATTTGTTTGCAAGGGGGAAATTTTTAAAAAATTTTTTTTTTTTCAACCCCCCCTTAAAAATGCAAAAAAAAAAATATATATAAAAAAAATTTGCTTCTACAGTTTGCTTTAGTTCCTTATACTTTGTCTCTGGTTCCTGGAAAGCTGTGTAATGAGAAATATGGCTGCCATTATGAGGAGATTGTCACCAGCAGGAGCTGCCTAGTTTACTTCATTATGCTGCTGAGACTTCATTCAAAAAGTTGGTGAAATTGGGTTAGAATCTTTTTTTATAGGAGCGGAGTTAGCAGCCATGTTGGTCATCAGCCAACTAATTAAAAAAAAAAATAAAAAATTTTTTGGACAGAAGGACCTGAATGCTCTGCAGTTTCTTAGAATATTGTCATTGTGGTTGTCCTAGGAATCAATACAGTCAAACTAAACCCATTAGGCTATAGTTTGATAGCTCATTGCCAGCCATAAGAAGCTGATCAGCACAGATGTAATCAGTTTGCACAATGATTCTAATCAAGAGATCCACTTTAAGAAAATAACTTCCAGTGGTGTCCAGTTTAGAGATGTACAACTTGATGGACACGTATGTTTGTTTTTTTCAACCGTACTAACTATGTAACTTGTCCTAGAATTGTGTAGTGCTAAAGGCAATGCATATTAATTACCATTTCTTTCCTGTAGCTGCAACAGTGAATGTCTGTGGTATATGTGATGTTTTAATCTTCACAATTTGTCTCTGGCCCATAAGCCTTCATATGCTCCAGCTGTTGGCCTGTTAACTTCCAATGCCTGCTCTCCCCACTAATCTGTGCACTACTGTCTATAATGTTCCCATTCCAGAGAAGGAAGCCTGGCTCTGATCCAGGATGATGCAGTAGGCCACTACAGAGCAATGAGTCCTGGGATCAATGTGAAACATTATGCAACCTGAGTTGCCCTAACATGTTGCATGTTCTTTTACAGACTGCCTGTTCCGACTTTGCCCCATGAACAGATATTCTGCACAGAAACAGTTCTGGAAAGCTGCTAAGCCCGGAGCGAGTAGTACAACGGACGCAGTCCTGCTCAATAAACTACATGTAAGGCCCAGGATTCATCCATATATCCCATAGTGGTTCTTCTGTAGAAGCATGAATATTAGTTTTCCTATATGAAGGGTTTCATCTTTTGCTGGTTTCCTTGTGGTGATGGGAGGTTACTGTACACAAATTATAAAAAAAAAAGAAAAAGCCAAAACTAATTTTTTTTTTAAATTTAAAGCATGCAGCAGACTTGGAAAAGAAGCAGAATGAGACAGAAAATCGCAAGCTCTTGGGGACCGTGATCCAATATGGGAATGTTATCCAGGTACAGTCATGGAAAAGGTTTTGTAGCATGAGCTTGTCAAGTGGTTTATACTGTCCTATCTGAGAGCAGGCTTTGATAGAGGGAGAGAAAGTGAACTCTGATTTTATATAGACTTATATGATTGGAAGTGGGGTCTGCGTAAAAAGCAGAGAAAATTACTGCTTGGTCCGCCCACATAGTGATAGATGCAGGGAAAGCAGCTGTCCATCACTGGGCAAGGTAAGGAGGAACAGTCTCTTATGGCATCATATCGGTCTTTTCTCTGCTCTTTTTTTACAGCTGGTACCCATGGATGGATATCAATGAGTTATGTCTAATAGCCTATGTATAGAACTAATAAAGATGTATATCTGTTTTAAACTGATAATCAACATCAAGACTTTGCTTTATAAATACATTGCCCTGTATGGATCCTTGGTTACAGCCTGTATTCTACTCCAGAGCTGAACTTCAGCTGGTGGAGTTGGTTTGTTCCTTAGCCTGGGCTGATCCAGAGTTAAAGATTGTGTTTTATACTTATTATAAACCAAAACAAAATGAGGACTCAAAAATACTATATAAAATGTCAAAAATCCATAATAAACTTTAAAAACATTGAGTTTTGTGAAATGTATTTGGTCACAGCCATAAACAGTTAACAAATCATACATAGTACAAAAAACCAGGACAGTATGTCACTTAAAACACTGGGACAACAAGCAAAATCAACCACAATGCATCATAGTATAAATTACAATAGTAATATATCAAGTGACATAAATATACACCAGATGCACTGTGGAAAATATCAAATAGTAAAAGTATAATTACAAATATAGTCATATTACCCAGGAATAAGACATGCGACCTGCCACAAACCACCTCGACATACGTTTCGCCGCCTAGCTTTCTCAAGAGGCTGAGTTTTATACTTCGTGCTGCACTTAATTTTGCATGCTACAGATCTGTAGTCTCCAGACATGCCCTTTTGTTCAGTGTAATTTAAAAATTCACGTATGTGTGTGTTTATACAGACTTCAGCTACATAAACCCCAGGCATGCGTGACATGCGGCCCACCAAAGAATTTCTTGTGGGCACTTGTGCAAACTACACCCAAAATTGCACAATTTGCACACAGTGCATTGCCAATTTGGTCCAGGGGTGTTCTTGGGTGTCATGAACAGTCTCTGATCTTCGGTCAGTGCATCAGGACAGTCTGGGTATGTAAGGTCAGCTGGATACCACAAACTCCCCCTGTCCACACGGCACAGGGAGTGAGAGGATAGCCCATGTTGCCACCAGCGTGGCACAACACTCGTCCACCACCCTGTCCAACTGAGACCGCATTTCACTAGCACCAGTGAAACAGAACTTTCAGCCCAGTGAACTGCCACCAGTTCCTCAATAGATATAATCCTGGTCCATTAACGGGATTATATCTGGCCAGAAACCAGCCCGGGTAGCATATAATGTAAACCGAGAACAGACGTGTGGATCGAGATAAAAGAACAGGTCTAAGATTAGGTATAAGCATTTAATTGCCTTAAGAGCGCACTAGACAAGCCACTACATACACAGTGGCTGGGACTATATATACAATGGTCAGAGATGCAAGTACAGGGATGGGGTTAGACGGTATAAAGCTGTTAATTCGGATACCTGGTGTTTAGGCCTTAGCGATGTGCAGCCACTTGGTGGGGGAGGGGGTTGGGGAGGTGGCATGACACAAGTTCCGGCACAACCCCCACTCAAAGCGACCAGCTACTGCTTGGCACATGCTTTTTAACACTAGCTGGTCACACCCCCTCCAACCTATTCACACCCCTGGGATGGTTTGATGCCTCCCCTCTGGGCCGAGTGCTTGGACCCATAACCTATGATGGGTCATCATTTTTCTCGGGAGGGTCACGGAAAGGAATCTCTGGTATCGGGCCTTGCTGAGCTCCAGCTACATTCTAATAGCAAATATCGTATTGCTGCCAGGTTTGCACTAGCCATTCTTTCTTGCCATTCGTGGGCCCCAGAAAAGGTAGAGATGCACAAGGGCATGTGTCTTTCTCAAATATGGAGCCGGTGTGGGCTTGGGACGTTTGATAACTTCATAACTCTTTGGAATCCTGGCTTCTGAATGGCTGGGTCACGCCTTCACACCTCTGTTGCCTTGGGTTCCAAGTTGTCTGTTGGATGGCTGTGGTAACTGTATAGGTTCATCTCAAAATGTGTGCTCTACTACATCTGTATAATGACCAACTTGATTTCTGGACTTTTTTTTTATTTATTTTTTTTAATTTTTTTTTAATTTAGATGCTTCACTTAAAAAGTAACAAGTATCTTACCGTGAACAAGCGTCTCCCTGCACTGCTGGAGAAGAATGCAATGCGTGTGACACTGGATGAAGCTGGAAATGAAGGCTCCTGGTTCTACATCCAGCCATTTTACAAGCTCCGCTCCATTGGGGACAGTGTGAGTGTGGTTGGGGAGCAACGGTCGGTGATTTTCGAGTGGGTCACCTCTATTTATTACCCTACCATTTTAGGCCACTTGTCTATGGTGTCTTCATGGCACACATGCCTCTGAAAATTTACAAAGTAGTAAAAGCACTTGCAGGGCATCTTGTTATAAAAATCTGAGGGTTCCTTAGTTATATCTGTATTTTGGCCTATACTGGTACTTCACAACTTCCATAGAGGTGACACAGCTGTTCTAGAATACTGAAATGTAGATATACCTGGATATGGAAGATATTGGAGTGTGGGAATTTTGACCGCATTATTCTGCTTCCCCTTGAATGGATATTTTGGATGTCGTATAACGAAGAAGCTATTTTTTTGTACTAGTTCTCTGCTCTCTTGCTCCTTTATTGTATTCTCCTTCCTGTAGTTCGCGTCTTGAGTGTTTTTGTGAGTTAAATGCGTAGCCTCAGGTCCTCAGCGTTTTATGTGGGTCAGACTGAATACATTTTAATTCTCTTTACTGCTTCTAATGTCCCTGCCTACTAGAGACCTTATTCATGGGTGTGACTAAATGTCCCCCCCTCCGGAGAAGACATTTAACAATTGTATTGCATCTGCTGAATATATTAACTGTTTCGCTTGTCTGATCTGTCCCCATCTAAGAACTTAATATGATTGCATATCGTGATATGGCCAGTATTTTCAATTACATAAAATGGTAAACGTGCATTTTTTATAGAATTATTTTATGCTTTATTATATAGAAAATTCTAATACTTCTCATATATGCAAGAATATAACTATGAAACAGACTACAGTAGAAAATAACTTGTTTTATATAGGAGGCAATATAGTGATATTCTTGTAAATAAGGAGCAGTATTATAGTAGTATATTTCACATAGGGAGCAGAATTATAATTGTTCTTTGTAAGTAGGGCAGTATTTATTATGTACATGAGGGGTAGTATAGTAATTTCTTGTGAATGAGGGGCAATATTATGCTCTTGTAGATGGTGATGGGGAGGGAGGGGAGTATTTATAGTAATACTGTGCCTCCATGTACAAGAATATAATACTGTAACCTATATAACTATCTTGTTCGTTGGTGATAGTATTAATATAATACTGTCGCCTATGTACAGGGTAGTTATATTCTTGCAGGGCAGTATGAAAGTAATCTTTGTACATAGGTGACAGTATTTTATAAATTTTTGTACATGGGGGAGGGCCATATTGTAACTAAAACACTGTCCTCCCATGTACAAGAACAAAAAATACTGCCCCACATTACAAAAAAATAAGTATAGTACTGCTCTCCTATGTACAAGAACAATTTTAATACTGGCACCTATGTACAAGGATATAATGACTATTCATGTACTTGAGAGAGGGTCAATATTCTAGTGGTTAGCACGGTGCATAGGGGCCTGTATTATCATTTTTATACTGTTGTATATAGTGGGCAGTATTCTAGTAGATTGTCTTTTTGTACATAGGGGCCAGTATTAAAATTGTTCTTGTATATAGAGGGCAGTATTGGTTATTTTCTTGCACATGGTTGCAGTATTATGGAGAAAAGGAGGGGAAGAGGCGCACAATAGTGAAGTATGTAGGAAACCATGTGCAGTAAATGCAGTGGTAGGAATATGCTCACCTAGTCTGGTTGTGCTAATGAGGAGGCACAACGCTCATAAGAGTATGGGAGGCTCGGGTCAGAGCAGTGGATGTGGCAATAGTATACTCAAATGACAAACACCATGTGATTGTTAGAAATACAGAAAGTAGATAGCAAATGCAGATTTTAGTTGCTTTTATGTGATTGGGCTTTATTAAGAAGGTGCAGAGCAGTAGTATACCCTTAGCACAAAAGCTCCAAAGTATTTTATTTTTACTTCTCAGAGAAGTGTGCCGTGGACCTGCATTTGCTATCTACTGGTTGCAGTATTATCTTTATATTCTTGTATAAAGGGGTGGTATTGTAGTGTTCAGGGAAGACCTTTGCATCCCTCCCACCCACATTTTCTTCCCAGCAGAAATCCTGTAAGTTGTCTTCTCTTCTCCAGTTTGATAAATTTGTGTTCTCCTTGCAGGTTGTGATTGGTGATAAAGTTGTCCTTAACCCAGTAAATGCCGGGCAGCCTCTACATGCCAGTAGTCATCAGCTGGCAGATAACCCAGGATGTAATGAGGTGAGTACTTAGCTAAACACTATTGATGCAGATTGCTCTTAGAGGTGCTTTCACACTGCACAGTTTTGATGCAGTTTTAACTGTGCTCCAATTAAACTGCCTTTATTACCAGCAAGCTTCTTTCACTTATCTAAACTGTTTGGAAAGTGCGTAATCAATTAGTGTGTTTATAATCCACAAGACTTCAAACACAGATTGCTTGAAACACCTTTGAACAATTTAGGGTGCTTTCCCACTGAGCATTTTGGTGCATTTTTTTGCACAGAAATTTACAGCATTAATTGCTGAGCCTTTCTGCACAAAAAAACACATCCAAAAATGCATCTGCAACTGAAAGAAGCTTGCTAGTAATAAAGGCAGTTTAGTTGGTGCGCAGTTAAAACTGCACTAGAACTGCACTGTGTGAAAGCACTTAGAATATAGATAAACTGATTACTCTTGGGCTGGTATTTAAAATACATCCAGGTGGGTTTGACTGTTTTGGGCTCCGTTTGCTGTGAATGTAGTGTACAAGGGCTGTGTGGGCTGGAAAGTTGGCTGTGAAATGTAGCGTTGTCAGCAGAACCCGGCATGATGAGTTCTAAAAGTTCATTTAAATGTTCATAATGCAGTTGCCTCTGCTCTGTTACTGGGGAGAAGTAATAATCTCTCACTTGGCTACAGGTGAATTCTGTGAATTGTAACACAAGTTGGAAGATTGTTCTGTTTATGAAGTGGAGTGACAACAAGGATGATATCTTGAAAGGGGTAAGTACATGGCAGCAGTTTATTCTCCATTTGTACTATTTTTCACCTACCCTTTGTGTTAATTGGAGGATATGTATATGTACTGCCTCCCTTCTCCCCAATGTTAATAAAAACCATTCTAGGTTACTTGGCATCCCTCGGTGCCATGGATCTGGTTGGGGGATTTCAACTGCACTTGGGATAAAAAAAAAATTTGCTCGTTTTATGGCCTCACACCCTCTAGAGCAGGCATCCTCAATCTGCGGCCCTCCAGCTGTTGGGAAACTACAACTCCCATCATGCATTTATATCATCTATAACAGTGGGACTGATGGGAGTTGTAGTTTGCCATCAGCTGGAGGGCCGCAGTTTGCGGATGCCTGCTCTAGAGGATGATCTCCCTGCCCGGTAGAGCCTTCTTGGTGATCTTAATATTGTGGTTGCATCTTAGATTATAGTCGCCTCCGAACGTTACCATGTATGTCTATCCCTAGATATTTCACGCAGAGTTGCTGTATCTGCATCACCTCGATCTATATCTTGCCCTATCTTGACTGCAATTAGTGTATGTGAGCAACTGAGAAAGTAGTATTGTTTATATGCATATATTCTTTCGTTTATAGTGTTACCTGGTCCCTGCCTATTGCATGATAAGTATTCATTCTGTACTGATCAGGTACTGCTCAAAATAATTGTATGGGTTAGGCTGGAAGCTATGTAACTATGCAGATATGTTGGTATGTCACTGTCCTGCGATGGTATTGTGGAGGTGGCTGCGACCCAAGCTTGTCATGTACACATTTCTGTACCTGCATTTGATCCTTCAAATAAAGTTTAATTTGTTAATCAAAAAAAAAATATTGTGGTTGCATGGAGGGAGAGAATTCCTCCCTCCCTCCCCCCCCCCCCCCTCCCTTTAAAGCAATTTTCCTGTTTTTTTTTTTTTGTTTTGTTTTTTAACACCCCAATTTGATGCTCTGTCACGTATTAATTTGATGCTTGTACACTCCTCTCTTCTAACAGCTATAGAGAGGATAGACTACTTGGCCAGAGCGGTATCTGACTACTTCCTTGGTCGATTGCAGATTTCACTACCCAATATACCCCCAGGAGAACCTGGTGGCTTAATCCTTAATGGATCCAAATTTTGTCCCCTGGTAGCGATGGACTCCCAATTGAATTTTTCAAAACCTAAGCGATCAATAGGCTTCATCAATTCTTAGGTCTCTATTGAATGGGGCTATTTATTTGAAACCAAATCCAAATTGCGAGAGAGTAGCAATTTCGTCAGCTGGGTCAAACTATTATACAGCAACCCTTGGTTTAGAGCAATGTTTCTCAATTCCGGTCCTCAGGACCCACCAACAGGTCAGGATTTCCTTAGCATTGCACAGGTGATATCATTACTGTCAGTGCATTCTCCACAGGTGACATAATTATTGTTAGTGCATTCTGTGGGAGATCCTGAAAACATGACCTGTTGGTGGGTCTTGAAGACTGGAGTTGAGAAACACTGGTCTAGAGTATTAAGTGGCTGGTTGTCACTTTTCCACTTTACCGTGGAAAGGCAAGGGTACCTTTATCGTCCCTGCTATTCGCACTTGCAGTAGAACCCCTGGCAGCTAAGATAAGAGCAGATGATAGCATTAGGGTTTCACATCCGCCGCTATTCACGAAAAAGTGAGTGTGTGCGGATGACACCTTGTTACATCTGTCTGACCAACACAAATCCTTCAGCAACTCCTTAGATCTATTTACAGAGTTTGGAAATAATTCAGTGCCATCGGAGGAGGTACGGTCTACCCCTTTAATACGGTCCACTTCTATTATCTGGGGGTTGGGGTCTCCCGGTCAGTGTCGGAGTTTGACGTCCTTAATATTCCTCTGCATGAAGGAGAGTAATAATTCCTGGAACAAGCTCTGGCTCTCAACTGCGGCCCATAGAAGTTTGGTCAAAATGTGCTTGTTGCCCAAAATATTATGATCGGCATTCCCCCTGTTTATCTTCCCTCTGCTTTATTAAACAAACTTAGAAGTATTTGAATTGCCTTTATCTGGCATAATCGTAGGGCATGTGTCTCAAACTTCTCTCTAACCCATGGTCTGAAGGGGGTCATCTCCTTTTTGGAGATCCACATGTATTATATGGCATTTCAGCTGGCACCGATTACTAGATGGAATGGAGAGGAGCCACACAGAATCCAAGCCCTGGTAGTTTCCCCACTTTATTCAAATTACTCCCATCCTGTACGTGGATGGTTTTGCGGTCTAGGGGCTATGGGTTCTCATTTGAATGACCATCCGATACTTGGGCAAGACTTAATGGTATGGAACAAAGTAGTTTAACTTTTGGTATAAAGGGGTGGACCTCAATACCCCACTGTGACGCAACAAAAATCTCCCCGAATTCAATGGGCTGTTACTAGACACTACCTGGCTCCTCACATTTGTTGGAAGGGTTTCTGGTCTCAAACTTTTTCCAATTCTACAGAAGGATTTTAACCTTGCTCAGTCAGATATTTACATATTTAAGGGTAAAACATGCTTTTCAAACTCAATTTGGTCACGCTGGCTCCTCTCTGCAAGAAGTCCCTTTTCTGACCATAATGTTATCCCCTCCAGATAAACAAAATTATTTCCACATTCTATGTGTTGCTGCCTCTTCTCTTAATGGATTCGTCAATGGGAGAGTCATGTTGGAACCTTAGATGATTATGTATGGGATAGAGCGCTGGTGTCTCCTCAGTCTCTTCTAACCATAACTAACATAATTTTATATCATAATACACCATGCTTACTACTCCATGGGTCAGTTATCTAAATTCACACTTGGTTAAGAGGAGTATCCAAAATGTCATGCTTCTCCAGGGGTCCTTTTATCACCTGGTTTGGTCATGCCCCAAAGTTCTTGATGGCTTTTTATTTGTTTTTGAGACCAAGTGATCAAATTCCTCAATGACCTGATGAGTTCTCTGGTACCGCTTTGCACTAAGCTTTGTCAATTGCGAAACCTTTGCGTCAAGATAGGCTTGAAAAAGTAATTGCCAGAAACTGGCTTTCTCCAAAGTCCCCGTCCTTTTCAGAATGGTTGAGCATAGTAAATGCGGCACTTCCAATAATAATAATAAAAAAAATGGGTTTATAAACACAGTAACTGTCCTCGATAAGTTTAACTGTATCATGGGACTCCAACCATCTACCCCAGATTTTGTTAATCTTCAGCCTGCTAACACATCCTGATGGCCCGAACACCTCGTTGCTTTAGTGTTTGAGACTAGATCTTCCTTTTCTCTTCCTAATATTGGTTCAGGTTCCCCACCTTGACTGATTCTGATTAATCCTCAGTATGCAACAGCAATTGTTTAGTTTTTTTCCTCCTCACAGTTGACAGTTAATATTTCTTATGTTGGCCTTTAATTATATAAGCCTTACATAGTAAGAAGTATGGTTGGTTGAGAATAGTGACAAGAGATTGATTCAAAATGTATGTTCAGTTTGTATATAATCAAAAGCAACAATTTGGTTTTGCACATCAAAAAAAACTTTGTTTAAAAAAAAGCACAAATGAACACTGGTGTGGCAGCAATATATACATATATTCAAATTCAAACAGTGGCACACTATGGACTAAAGAAACTATCAAAAGGGACATAGGAAATTTGGAAAAAGCATTACTGCTAACTAGGGTACATGGAAAAAAACTTAGGTTCTTAGTTCACACTTTTGGCCAAAACTGCTTAAGCCCACCTCCCAATCTTCAAGGGGACCTCAAATGCAGGTGGGTCCTACGCTATTTTTGGGTGGGTCCTCTCTATTGGGTCCTGTTCAGACCAGCACACTTCAGGGAGCAAAGATACCTGCTTAAAAGCACACTGCACTGATTTAAAACCTAAGAAGGTGGGTGGGGTGCAAAAACCAAAATGGAGGCAGACACTCAGTTTGTAAATGGCCTTTTTGTTTCCAAAAACAATCCTGTTTAATTTCTAGATTTGTCTTATACAGTCTTTTCAGCTTATACTATATTGTCTTAAAAGGGGTTTTGCCATGAAGTTCCTTACCTCTTATCAGCTCAGGGTAGAATATAAACAAAGCCTGCTGAGTCATGAATAGCAGCAGGGTTGAGAGGGAGGGGGTGAGCAGAGAGCAAGGAAGCAGGAAGCGTCTGAAAAGTTTACTCAAATAATATTACAACCGTGGATTCTCTATACAGCAGACACTCATACACTGCACTTTCTCCCCAGCCCCTTGCAAGCTTCTTCATGTTCCCTGTCTTCAGATAAGAAGTGCAAATGCAATGCAAGCATGGCCAGATCAGCTCCTGGTCGTGTCTAATGTAAACTTTCAGGAAACTAAGGGGGACTGAGCAATGCTGTAGATCTCACAGGCTTCACTTTTTGTGATCACATATATTTAGAAAAGTGATTAAATACCCATTTTGGAGGCTCCCTCGTCAACATTACATCGTGGCAAAACCCCCTTTAAGCTGCCCAAGACATTGGGCAATGTGATGTCATCATTGTCTGTTTGCAATTTGGCGTATGTTGGCTGTAAGTTTCAATTAAACTTTGTTTTAAAATAAAAAGTACATGGCCGCAGTATCTGGTGAGTAAAATCATCAGAGGCTCAGCTGTAGAACATGCAATCCAATACAAAGGTTTGAGAAAGTAGGTTCTGATAAGACCTGTGACCTCCAGAGGTACTAAAGCATGAATTTCATGTTTGTGGAGAAACAATAGTTTGTCAAACTGCTGGGAGCTTCCACACACCTTTTTTAAAGTTACATTGGGTTTTATGTAGTTGACAAATCTAGAACCTATGGCTTTTACATGGAAAGGTCTGCACTAAAATTATCTATATGAAAATCCCATCTCAGGACTGTGCTCGTCATTAAACTCCCTCCTTTGTAGGGTCTCATTGCTACATCTGGGATATTTTCATTAAAGTAGAACATGAAGTCCAGATTTTTTTATTCAGTCCAATCCGCTTTCTAACTTGAGGTCTTGTGGAGGGACTAACTTTAATCTAGTCTCTTGGTTTACTTTCCAATCTGCTAATAACTATCATTCCTCAGTGTGATCAAGATCTGCATGACAAGGTATAAGGTGGAACTTCTCCTCGGTTCCCCCAGACAATGTTTGCTGGTAATGTGGAACCCCAAACTTCCACCCACAGTTGTATGTATTTATGAAAATGTTGTTTTTCTTCCTCCTACAGGGTGATGTAGTTCGGTTATTCCATGCTGAGCAAGAAAAGTTCCTGACTTGTGACGAACACCGGAAAAAGCAATATGTGTTTCTCAGGACAACTGGTCGGCAGTCGGCCACTTCAGCCACTAGTTCCAAGGCTTTATGGGAAGTAGAGGTAAGTGGTTCATCCTTCCCCCTCAAATAAGGATCTCTTAGCCAAACCATCTCCAGAAGTAATACTTCTACTAAATATCTTCAGAGTCCATAAAATGTCTAAAAGAATAGTTGGGACAAACTTTCTATCCCAAAGAGGAAATTTATGACTGTTTCAGTTTTCTTCATGTCACCAAATGAAGTCTGACATTTTTTAGGCTGAACACCTCTTTCATATTCAAAGTACTTTATTGTACATGCGAAAAATTCAGTAAAATCAAAGATTCCATAGGATACAGTGATATTATGCAGTGTACAACTTGGATCACACAATTGCATCATAAAGTGATATAACCAGCCTCTTCGGATTAAAGGAGTAATCTATATATTGTCGCAGTAGAGTATGGTACATTTTGTCAACAGCAAGTACAGATCAATCGCATTAATACAAAATACTTTATGGAGAACACAGAAAACATCTGAAATTTACAAACATTACAACTCTATGGTACAGGGACGCTGCCAAAAGGTCGCATTCAATAATTATATCCTATAGGCAAAACCACGAACCGAAAAGAAAACCTCATTAACTATCAAACTTTGGCTGTCCGGAAAGAAGCAATGAAAGTGATAACAATTTCCTGTTCCCATGACTAGAGAAAGAACAGGGGTGGGGGTGGGGGGTACTCAGACAGGGTCATAGAACCAACCCAATGTTTGGGCGGTGGCTAACCTACCGCCCTATTTGTTTTAATGTAACCCGTTTTGTTTTGGGTCACAATTTTTGCGTGTATTATCAGAAAAGTGCAGCATAGTCCGGGGAGGCACAAAAAGCCATCCACTCACACCATGTTGCTCTGTAGTTATCCAGAAATTGAGAGTTTTCCGCTCTAATCTCTTCCATGCGTTGTAGAAAGAGGATCTCTTTGAACCAATCGGTAATAGAGGGAACCACCGTGGATCTCCACAACCGAGGGATCAAAGCCTTGCCGCACTGAGCATAAAGATAGTCAGGCTATCCTTAAGGGGCATGATGTGTAGTAGCAAGACCGCAGGATCATTGCAAAGCTTTATCCCCATGGCTAGGTGGATCACATGTATTACCTTATCCCAAAAACCCTGCAGGGCCGAACATGCCCACCAGATGTCATGGTGCCCTCTTCTATGCCAGATTTCCATCAAATATTGGAAACCGAAGGAAAGAGTAGGGATCGGCGTGGGCACTCTATACCATCTCGATAAGATTTTGAAATTAAGCTGCAATCTGCACGATGGATTTATGTGAGAGTAAAGAGGCCATCCGCCACTCCTCCTCCGATATGGGTCTCCCCAATTCCTTCATTCAGCTACTTCGGTAAACTTGGTCAGGGATTGAATAAGTAAGACATACTCTTGAGATTAATCTATGTACAGGATCTTTCCCAACACAATTCTTCAAATGGGGTTAAATCCCTATGACGTTTTAAGGCTCGTTTATTGGTCGCATAGAAATGAGAATTCTGCAGGTAACTGAACCAAGAGAGAGCATAATAGTTCTGTCACTTCCGAAAATGGTTTCAGTATCTGCTGAGAAAGCAGGTCTCTAAATATCAGGCTTCCCCTAGGTCTCCCCTGGGTGACTGCAGAGGGAAGGCTAGCCAAAACCATCTCTGGATTATTTAGATTTGGCGTCAAGGGACCATCTGTCGAAAACAATTGCGATGACCTCCCATATTTTCGGCAGGCCCCCCCCTCCTCCTCCCAGACAAATGCTCTCAGATTTTTATCTATAGCTTGGAAGAAAGTCTTTGTCAGCAGAAGTTTCATGGCCTGGAACAGTAATATCAACCTAGTTAGAACAATCATATTAATAATTATAAGCCCAACTCATGAGAAGTCACTATTATTACATCCTGTCCGATCCGCTGTGATGACTTTCAGGAGAGGATCAAAATTAAGTTCCGCTATCCGCTGGAGGTTGGCAGGTATATAGACCCCTAAATATTTTAAAGCCTCCTTTGCCTATGCTGATGAAAACTTTTAATACTTTGGAACTGTACAGATTTTTTGCTATGGTTAAATATTTTTGTATGCATGAGACTTTGCTAACAGAAGGGACTGTAGCCATCATAATGAATGATTTGGAAAAGATGAGCCAAGTGCCCTCGTGTTAGGATCAACAGGGACCTGTAATCATGGGGAAAGCTTGCAGTTGGTGCTGCTGGGAAACTGAACACTCGCCCAAAAAATAGTGGGTGGGGGGGATAACCATTCCACAGTACCCATTTTAAAGCTGTGGGCTGCCTGTATAATGGAGGATAGGCACCCAGAACAAAAGCTGCTCAATATATTTTGTTTCACCTCCATTCTCTCCAATAGGGGTATTATATTTTGGACAGAAGGACCTAGACTACTTATGGGGTGTATGAGAGGAAGATTGCCTTTACATACGTGTGTGTTTTAGAGAACTGTTCATCTGGGGTTTTTTTGAGTCTTTTAATCTGTTTATTTCTTTAGGTGGTGCAGCATGACCCATGTAGAGGGGGTGCAGGCTACTGGAACAGTCTGTTTAGGTTTAAGCATCTTGCAACTGGGCATTACCTTGCGGCAGAGGTAAGTAACTTTTCTATAGTGGCTGAAGACTATGATCACTAATCAAACTCTGGGTATTTGTAGTCGTGAGTCCTGACCATCTTCCGTTACCTATGCACAGTCGAGCCTGGTTGGATGTTTGCCTTTTTTTTCATAGGCTCACTGAGTTTCATCAGGCCCTCCCTTGTGGGTAAGGTTCAATTTCCGGTTCTCTTTTCCCCAGGAAAATCCTGACTATGATGCAGGTTGCCTGGAGTCTGAGGTTTCTGTAAGTAAAAGGATAGCAGATAGAAGATCCATGTCATCCTATAGCATGGCCACCTGAAAGGTGCTAGCTTGTTAACCCATCCTCCACCATTATATACTCCTTTCCTTGCATATTGCCTGGCATCTGCTTTCCTGCCCATCTCATGACCCTATTAGTACCCAAAGATTTATAAGAAAGCAGGATGTCCTGTGTACAGGCTTTCTTTTGCCTAATCTTGATCCTTGCCCACCACAGAGCTTGAAGATTAGCAATTTGTATCTGCATGGACAAAGCTCAGGAGTCTCCATTGGTGATTTTGGTATTTTTCTATGGTATGGTGGCATATGTTACCAGTAAGAAGGGACTTAAATTGATGTGCGTCTCTATTTCACACTGTGTGTAGGAGAATGTCCCTGAATGGTTCAGGGAGGTTGAAAAAAACTTGTATCTTCAGATAATTGTGGAGCATTGCTTTTCTGGCCTGGAATTTAGCACGGCTCAAGACCAGAATCAAAATGCCAGAAGGTGCTAGCCTGTTTGACAAAAAAGCAGTTAAAATTGCAGGCGGGTAGATCATTTTAGGTTGGTTGCTGTGGCTTCCCCTAACCACCCCCCTTTTTTTTTTGCAAGTAGAAGTTTTTGGTTTCCCTGGTCTTCAGTTCATGTACATAGTAAATTTCACAATGGAGCTACTTTCTGAATCCTCTAACACCTCTTTCAGATGGATACAGAACAAGACCCAACCCATGTCAGGCTCTGCATAGACTCTGAGAAGATTAAGTGTACATTGGTGTCGGTTCCTGAAGGCAATGACATCTCCTCTATATTTGAGCTGGACCCTACTACACTTCGAGGGGGCGATAGCCTGGTTCCAAGGTACTATACTACAGGTGTTCTGTAGGATCTAATGGAGTCATTGAGGCATGAAGTTTTGTGCCTCATACTCCATAATATCTGTATGCCTGTGTTACTTGAAGATGTGGATTGATTTTAGAAAGATCGGATGTGCAGCTACATGGTAGGTACTCCATAAATAGCAGTCCACTACTAGACCATGCTTTCAGGAACACTTTTAAACAGATGGGCGTCTAAACAGAAGATGTTCTAGTCCGATCTGGAATATTGACTTTTTTTTCTTTCAGAAACTCGTATGTTCGACTCCGACATCTCTGCACGAACACCTGGGTCCACAGCACAAATAGCCCCATTGACAAAGATGAGGAGAAGCCGGTCATGCTGAGGGTGAGTGGTAACTGGTGGGTCTATGATCTCTCCAGGCAAAAGAAATGCAATAGTCAACTGGTCTTCACTTGTCCCTTAGATCGGGACATCTCCCATAAAAGAAGACAAGGAAGCATTTGCCATTGTTCCAGTGTCTCCTGCCGAGGTGCGAGATCTGGATTTTGCGAATGATGCCAGCAAAGTTCTTTCTTCTATAGCGGGAAAATTGGAGAAGGGAACTATCACCCAGAATGAGAGAAGGTGAGGGGTGCAGGTTAAGAGGTGGTAACTCTTATAGTTGAGAGACCTGCAACCTAAACCATCTAGCTACAAATCCCAGCATGCTGTATCATATTGCAGCTTTCAGAGAATGCTAGAACTAGTTTTACAACAGCTTGGAGAGCCACTGTCACTTTTGATTTAATTGAACTCCAATCCAGAGCTGCTACTGTAGTGCTCAGGTGGCAGCAGTTGGTTATGAAACTATTAGCAAGCTGTAGGATCTTGCAACATCCCAGTTCGTGTATTGTGGTATTTGTACTGTATGTTCCTTAAAGGGAACCTGCCACATAGGTTATGCCCCCCTTGTTGAGGACAGCACAAGCTAGTGACGGACCTGCTGTTTCTAGCGCTGTGTCCCTTATTCTGTAAGATTCTGGAGTTTTAGAGTACTTAAAGGGGTTGTATCATTTCATTGAATGGTCTTCAGAATAAGGGGACAGTGAATACAAGTAACTTTGCAATTGGATGTCATTAGCAAAGCTGTCTTGTTATCACAGGATCCCGTATCTTCTGTTTACACTGATCTCTAGTCCTGGCCGGATCTCTCCTCCTTCCATTGCACAAGCTGAGAGGTCGGCTGTATTCACGGAGCTTGCATTCCTGCCTCTCACTAAAAGTAAGGGACCAGCACATTTTCACTCTGCACAGCCAGAAGAAACAGAATAACACTGCAGGGCTTCTACAATCAGAAAACAGCCCAATTGTGCAACTGTGCCTAAACATAGAAGGAGCATTAGGCCATGTTCACACGGCTTAAAATGGGCCGTATTTCGGTCCGTAATTACACACCGAAAACGGCCCATTCATTACGGTAATTCACAGTTCTCATAGAGAACTATGGATTACGTCTCCTCTCCTCGCCCAGCGAAGCCGCCGGGCAGGGAAAAATTTCACAGCCTTTTCACGGCGAACCGGCAAGCAGTGATTGTTTTGGGGGCCAGAAAAGTCCCGGGCCCCCCGCTCACTGCCCCCCCCCCCGTCCACACGCGTAATTGAGGGGCGAAAAAAGCCCCGCAGTTAAGCCTGTAAACATACCCTTTAAAGGGGCCCAGAGCTTTTTCACTCTGCACAGCTCTGGAGGAGTTTATACAAGACTGGATTCAATTGTAACATGCTGTTACAAAATAAGACTACGTAGGGAGAGACATTGACATGTGGAGGGGCGGGGGGAACCAAAACGAGCCAGCATAAAACATAAAGGGGGGATGAGCCCCATCCCTTCGGTAAGAAACACCCACGGGGGGGGAAGAAACACCCCGGGTTTTTTGAGCTGAAAGCGGGAGAGCACAATGGAGCAGCCAAACTGATGAAGCGATACATCCCCTTTAATGCTCAAATCTGCAGCTTTCAACCAATCAAAAATTTAAATTTTTGCATGACTTTGTTTAAAAAATGTGCAATCCAGTGAACATTAAATCCTTTTTTTTTCCCGGGGCGTAACCAAGCTGCTGGGGGGAAACGGGCTACTTGGACGCGGGGGTCAACTCGGGGCCGGACGCTTGGGGTTTTTGGTAAACAAACCAAACCGTGAGCGCCAGAAGCTGATGCGGGAGCAGAATATCCTTAAACAGGCAAGTGTCTTCTCTGCACAGAATGAAAAAAAACTGCATCCCCCTGAAAACTTAAGGATATTAACTTGTGTCTCCTAAAGATCTTCAAGCTTTTGCAGGCACCATTCACAGATGGTGGGGATGGTCCGATGCTGAGGCTCGAGGAGCTGGGAGATCAGCGGCATGCACCTTTCAGACACATATGTCGTCTCTGCTACCGTGTATTAAGACATTCGCAGCAAGACTACCGGAAAAATCAGGTGCAGGAATATTTATTATAGTAACATAGTAGATAAGGTTGGAAAGACACTGGTCCATTTATAGTCTAACCTATAATACTATAGTATACTATGTATTATAGTCCAACCTATAATGATACAATGTTAATCTAGAGGAAGGCAAAAACCCAAAAGGAAAAACTCTAAATATGGCAATCCGCATAAATTCTTCAGAATCTAGCCTCCATAACCTGCGATGTGTGGGTTGTTTTTTCTCTTCCACACTCCACTCACCTCATTCCACTCACCTCACTCATCCATCTCACCCTCTCACTCATTTCTCACTCACTCCCAACTCACTCACTTCACTCACTTCACTCACTCTCCTACTCACTCTCTCTCACTCACTCTCACCTCATTTCTCACACCACTCTCACACCACCTCACTCTCACTCCACTCTCACTCCACACCACTCCACACCACACTCCTCCCCACACCACTCCACACTCATCTCACACTCACCTCCACCACTTTTCACACCACTCTCACCTCCCCTTAAACTCTCACACTCACTCTCTCTCTCACTCTCACTCTCACTCTCACACTCACTCTCACACTCACTCTCACACTCACTCTCACTCTCACTCTCACTCTCACACTCACTCTCACTCTCACACTCACTCTCACACTCACTCTCACACTCACTCTCACACTCACTCTCACACTCACTCTCACACTCACTCTCACACTCACCCCCCCACATTCACCCCTCTCACTCTCACCTCCACCACACTCACTCCCACCCATCTCACTCTCACCTCACTCTCTCCCTCCTCTCTCTCTCACTCTCCTCTCACTCCTCTCACTCTCTTCCACTCTCTCTCTCACTCTCACTCTCTCTTCTCTCATCTCTCCCCTCTCTCTCTATCCCACTCTCTCTCTCACCCTCTCTCACCCTCTCTCCCCCTCTCTCTCCCACTCTCTCTCTCACTCTCTCACTCACAAACTCCCTCCACCTCCAAGATGTGCATCTAAACTTCTTAAACTGAATTAATCCACCCTTGCCACTTCCATACTTTTACAGTAAAACATTGAAGGGGTTTTGTCTCGATCTAATATGTTGACGTGGGATCCTCCAAAATGGGTATTTACACTTTTTTTTTTTTTTTCTTTTTTTAATTTCAATTTTAGGAAAGGATACCTGTGAGAGCGCAGCTTGCTTAGATGCCCTTCTTTCCCGACTGTTTCATTAGCTGCAGCCAGGAGCTGATCTGGCTTGCGTTGTTTGCACTTTTCTGATGGTAGGGCACATGAATGAGCTTTGAAGGGAGAGGGAGAATGAAGCCGTTCTTCTGGGCATGTGCACTACATCTGCTCTGTGACAGAGCCTGTGTCTGCTGTATAGAGAATCTGCTGGTTGTAAAGAATAACTATAAACTTTCAGCCCCCCCTCCCTCACCCCCTGCACGTTCGTGAACCCTGCCCCCTTTGGGTCTGATCTTCTCTCCTGAGCAGATAAAGGGAAAACAAAAAATTAGCGCTTGTGCACAAACTTACCTCCCGTATTGAGCAAACATTTTTTTGGCTAAACCCAGACGAATATCGCCCGGGGGCGTGCAGGGAGTGGTGTGATGACATCATGGAGGAAACAAATTGTTGTTTTTTTTAAAAACAGAACACAATGCCCCTTTTACAAAGGGCCAAGGAAAAGTTCAGCCTGTTTGGTGAGAAAAACTTTTTGGCAAAAATCCTTTAATGTCTATGATGGTGAAACCTACTTCTAGATGTAGAGGATGCCCTCTTGTTACAGGCTGATGTGTGTAAAAAGGAACAAAAAAACCCCTGCTATAGGATAGTTATTCCATGCTGAATAACCACAAGAACTGTTTGTATTGAGCATTTTTTATGCAGCCCATGATTTTATTTGCCTTGGCAGTAGCTGCCTGGCTTTGGGATATTTTTAGACTGTATTAAAATCGGTGACCAGAGTTTCATCCGTTGTCTTACCCAGTGTTGTACTATTAAATAATTGTATTTTTTCTTTATATCCTCAGCCCAAGTGCATGACCTTGCACTTATCCACATTTAAACATCATTTGCCATATCTCTTTCCAATCCTCAAACTTCCCTAAATCCCTCTGTATTCTCTTCCTGTCAATTACCTTGCAATATTTGCTGGTTATATGAAGCTCTAATTCTAGTCTGTAGACTATTCTCAAGGTCATGAAGTACATTAAGAAGGACCAGATACTGACCCAATAAGAGTCTTAATACATGGGTCCAGAATGCTATGCTTCATTATTTCTTGTATGTTTAAAGGGTTGAAGCTGAAGTCTTCTGACCCAGACCAGATCTTCATGGACCATTGCATGATAAAATTTCATCTGCCTGCAGCTACCACTAATGGAGCTCAGATGTGAACTGCATGCTGGGTTGTTGCTTTAAAGTATAAATTGTATTCAAGAACATCCTCCAATTGGTGGCTGCAAGCAGCTAGAATTCAATCATGTAACATTCTAATACAATCTATGGATGGGATTTTGTGCTCTACATTGGTCCAAAAATAGTTCAATTCACTTTGATCCATAGTCCAGTGTTTAATGGTCTTGTGATTTTGGGGATTGTTACCTGGTTTACTGTATACACAGGAATACATCGCTAAGCAATTTGGCTTCATGCAAAAGCAGATTGGTTATGATGTTTTAGCAGAAGATACAATCACTGCTCTGCTGCACAATAACCGCAAGTTGTTGGAGAAGCACATTACAGCGGCTGAGATCGACACATTTGTCAGCTTGGTGCGAAAAAATCGAGAACCAAGGTGAGGCTGAGTGGAAGATTGGCGTGACGGCTCATTACTGTAGCTTTGTGTGTTCTTTAAAGGAGCAATACAGCTTACACAGCAACTCACTTTCACACTTGTTTCTTCTAAAGGTTTCTGGATTATCTGTCTGATCTGTGTGTGTCCATGAATAAATCCATCCCGGTCACTCAGGAGTTAATCTGCAAAGCAGTACTGAATCCAGCCAATGCAGACATCCTCATAGAGACCAAGTAAGAAATTGAACACCAAATCAGATGTTAAACACTGACTCATTCTTTGACACATTCCCTTTTAAGTCCCATTTTTGTTAAACACCTTTCTTAGGAATTTTTTTTTTTTTTTTTTTCTTATCTCTTTCAATATTTTTTTTTTTTTATAATTAAGTCTTGCAGTTTTCACTTTGGCCACTAGGCCTGGTTTGCCCTGCTTTAACAGCAGTCAGATGCTTTACATTCACTTCATGCACATAGGAGACTCTCAATCCCATTCACTTCTATAGGAGAGTTTTCTAGTGGTGCTCTGTGACCTTGGAAGAAGTCACTGCAGAGAGGTGAAAGGGTGAACTGTGACTATCTCCTCTTGTGATTGAAAGAAGACACCAGTGTGAATAGATAACAGTATCAACCAGTTTGACCCTCTTTGTGCTGATAATGAGCAGACAACTCAGAATCTTTCTCTACAGAACAGGAAGTGTCAGAGTATTAGGCTTAGTGGCCAAAGTGAAAACTGCAGGACTTAATAAAAAAAAATATTGAAAGTGAAATGGAAAATAATAAAAAAAAAAAAAAAAAATTCTTAAGTGTGTTGAACATAAAAATGTGATTTAAACAAGAAGTCATTTTTGATGACACATTCCCTTTAAGATTTAACAGGATTGTTTACTTAGACCTTTGTGGCTGAGCTGTGGTTATGCAAAGGTGTCCAACCACGTTGACAAAGGGTCCGCACCTCCCAAAAAGTAAAATTGGGGTAGGTGCCATTGGTAGCTAGCCATGAGGTATAGCAAATCCTGGCCTGCTGAAGATTAAATAATTTCCTCCCTCTTTTGGAACCTGGGTGCTGCCGGACCATTTATGTAGCCGGATATAGATGAGAAAGCTGTGCATGCATGAGGCCTGTGACTCAATAAAAGGGACTTCTTAAACTGCCATAGACTTCAGAAGGAAGATTCATGTACCTGCATCTCCACCCCCAACAGTCATCAGGTACAGGTGCCTGTTGGAAGCCACATGAATTTCCTGTAATCCATATCTGGCTAGAAGAATAATATTGCACCCACTGATACAGGTAGATCTTCAGTGTCAAACAGAGTAGATTTTCTAAAGGAAGAGTCCTTAAAGGGATTTTCTATTTTACATGTGATAGGTGGTACCCTTCTATAGTGGGTCTCTACATATTAATAGTTTTAGAAGTTGCTGCCTGACACTACCCATGCTCACTCCTCAATAGGCTGGTTCTGTCTCGTTTTGAGTTTGAAGGCCTGAACAGTGCTGATAACGCATTGGAAGTTGGAGAGGATGAAGAGGAGGTTTGGCTTTTTTGGAGGGACCGCAATAAAGAGACTCGAAGTAAAAGCATAAGAGAACTGGCTCAAGATGCCAAAGAGGGTCAGAAAGAAGATCAAGATGTCCTAAGTTACTACAGGTAAAACATGCAAGCTGTCCATAGCATCTTACCTAGATATCATCTTTTAGTGTCCAAAAGATGATTCTATATTTGCACTTGCAGATACCAACTTAACCTGTTTGCTCGTATGTGCCTGGACCGGCAGTATCTGGCCATTAATGAGATCTCTGGACAACTGGATGTAGACCTTATTTTACGTTGCATGGCTGACGAGAATTTACCATTTGATCTGCGAGCATCTTTCTCCCGCCTGATGCTTCACATGCATGTGGACAGAGACCCACAAGAACAAGTGACACCAGTGAAATATGCTCGTTTATGGTCAGAAATCCCATCTGAAATCGCCATTGATGAGTAAGTGAACACTGACAGGTGTCCATTAGGGAGCACTGTGGAATGGGAACATCTTGACCTGCATTACTTGCTGCTGCTCCTAACTGGTGCGTTTTGGATAATGGATGTGTACATAGTATGGTTGAAAAAAATGCATACGGCCATCAATATTTCGATTTTCTTTTGTTCCCTTAAAGTTTCTCCATTCTGTGGTAGATACCCATTTAGCAGGGATAGTCCAAAGTGTCCCCTGCTGGAACAGCCAGTGATTAGCTGAAATCTGGCATTAAGTGTTCCGTTTCCCTACAGCCCCATCACTGGGGCTATAAAGTATTGCCACAATGTCCATTCCCATCAATGGGCTGTCTAATACAGGTCCTTTGCTCTTCAATCTTGATCGACAGAAGAAACACCTCCCTCCCCACTGAACTCCCTAGTGATGTGGGTTTTCTAGGCTAGATAACCCCCTGTATGTACTAATTTTCAATAGTCTTTGAAATTGCCCTGATGAATAACTGAAGCATGAACCAAAAAACACTTTGTCCTCCAGCTATGACAGCAGTGGGACCTCCAGGGACGACATAAAAGAGAGGTTTGCTCAGACCATGGAGTTTGTGGAAGAATATCTACGTGATGTGGTTGGACAAAGGTTTCCTTTCTCGGACAAGGAAAAGAATAAGTTGACTTTTGAGGTGAATTGACTTTAACATTCGGTCAATTTGACTTATCTAAAGTAACATATCCTACTGACCTCTTTCCGTTTGATATCTCCTTAGGTGGTGAACTTGGCACGTAATCTCATCTACTTTGGTTTTTATAACTTCAGTGACCTTCTCCGACTGACGAAGATTCTTCTGGCTATTCTGGATTGTGTACACCTTACTTCTAATGTCCCATCTAACAAAATGGGCAAAGGGGATGAAAAGCAAGGTATCGTCATGATGCAAATCTATTTAAACTTTTTGCTTCACCCACAATGGCTAGATCATGGGTGCTATGCGGGGTTTGTTAGCATGATGAAGAACAAAAAACTAAGTGGTTGCATAAGGTCTTTCTGTTCCTAAAATTTTATATAAATTCCAGAAAAATTTCTAACATGGTCTCCCTGGGGAGTCTGGGACTACATTCTACCAAGAACTCTGCTAATAAACCTATTGGTTGGCACCAGCTACAGTGTGACCTAGGTTGTTGTTTCTCTCCCTCCCCAAAACCCCCATGTAACCTGCAGGTAGCAGTAACGTGATGCGCTCCATACACGGTGTGGGAGAACTCATGACACAGGTTGTGTTGCGTGGTGGTGGCTTCCTTCCAATGACCCCTATGGCGGCGCCTGAAGGAGCCATCAAACCTCAACGGGAACCAGAGAAGGAGGACATACTTGTCATGGACACGAAACTGAAGATAATAGAGATCCTACAGGTACATGCTGGAAGGGTTAGATTTCTTTCACGTTTGCAGCTCTTCTGCACGATGAGGTGAGATTTTGCACTCTGGGGATTGACATTTCTAGTTTGTACTGAAGGTGATGAAGCAATAGTGTAGTCTCCTAGGTTCTGTAATAAGAGAGCAAACCATGGAATGGGCACCACCTGTTTTAAAGTTTTCTTTACAATTTTATGTGAAGGTTCTCAAGAAATTTTGTGATAAATCTTATAAAGGAATTCCTTTTTCTGCTCTCATAAGCCCTTCCTCCCTCAAGCATTGATCGTTCACTCTTAACTTACTGCTAAATCCATCTTGAGAAATGTGGTAGATTCTCAGCTTGTAGAGATCAGATTCCATACTGTCCATAGCCCTGAGGAGAGGGAGGAGGTATTCTGAGGAAAATTGACAAGAGTGCCTGCAGAATTGAAAAATGTAGGCTTGAAAGTCCTATATTGGGCAGAAATGTTGCAAAACGGGCAAGTCATGGGTTATGATCAAGAGCTTCTGTAGGTTTTAAATTGGAAAATATACTGTTTTGGTTAGTATAGGGAGTAGTTAACTCCCCTGTAACCTTTTTTGTGGTCTGTGCCCCTGTTTAAGATTTTACCTTCCTTTCTGTCCCTGAACGAGTTATTGGTACTGCACACCTTTTCTATGCCAGTCTGTGGGGGACCCAATGGGTGGACATTCATTGCTCTAAAAGGACGCGTTAAATCCACAGCACAACGCAATCAAGTGATATACAACATTGCCATTTGCAGTACATCCATGTTTTTTTTTTTTTTTTTTTTTTTTTCTCTGATACTCAAGTTATTGGGTAAAACAAGGGAGGGGACTCGAAAAGAAGGTGCTTCCTAGTGCAGTAACTAATTAGCCAATTAGTATTATGGAATATAATACAAAGCCTCTCGCCATCTTGTGTTTGTATAAGCACTGGTACAACACAGATTTAGTGTATGAGGTGTGCAGGCCTATGCAGCCAAGTTCCCTCAATATGATTCCTTCGTGTCAGGATGAATTAAAAAAAAAAAAAGTTCATTTGGTTTGTGCTTGTATTTCAGTTTTTACTGGGTTAGAGAAAGCGCTATATGTTCCACGTGTTGGCTGATTCTAGAAGAGCTAATTCATGCATGGAATTGGATCTGTTCTATACAGGAAAACTTTTTTTTTTTTTTTTTGGGGGGTGTATACTGTTTTAATACTAGATGATTCAACACTTAGCATAAAAAGGAGCTCTTGGCACAACACCTACACAATACATAAAACAGATTATGCAATAGGAAAACTCGTAATAGTGTAATAATCTGGACTACACGTTTTCATGTGAAATGTGTAGTCCAGATTAAGATTTTTTTTTCCTATTGAATAGACTTTTATTTTGTGTACGCGTTGTGCAAAGTGCTCCCTTTTAATGTAAAGTGTTGGATCGTCTAGTATTAAAACGGTATAAACCTGAAGAATTATTTTTTCCTTTACATAGTGGATCCAGTTCCATGCATGAATTGGCTCTTCTAGATTCGGAAAACACGTGGAACATATAGCGCTAGTCTATTGCACCATTACACCGCTTTCTCTAACCCAATAAAATATGAAAACACTAAAGAAAAATCAAATTTGCAGTACGTCCATATATATGTGCAATGTTTTGGCCCCTGTCCAGTCAAAGCCTCCATTCTTAACATCTGACTTGCATTAGCCTTAATGGAATGTACACAACGGTTTATTCTGAAAAGTCTTTTTATATGGTGTGACTTGAGTCTCTTAGATTTTTAGCTAGCTCCTGATGTTCTTGTGCATTGGTTTCTTGTTCCTGTAGTTTATTCTTAATGTCCGCTTGGATTACCGCATCTCCTGCCTCCTCTGCATCTTCAAGAGTGAATTTGATGAGAGCAATGCTCAGACTGGAGATGGTACAGATGCTACCACAGTGGTGCCAGGTAAGATGGACAAAAGTAATCAGTTCATTGCTTCTACAGTTGTTGTATTAAATTTTCACACACCACTATTGCAAAACAAAATGCATAACATGTATGGGTTCTCCTCCCCCTCCACCTTTCAGGAGCTCTGGATTTTGAGCACATTGAGGAACAAGCAGAAGGAATCTTTGGAGGAAGGCAAGTGTCACTGGTTTCTGCCTATACTACCACTAATATTGTGATGAAAGTTTCAGCCTTTTAACTTTTATTATTAATCCTTAGTGAGGAGAACACTCCTTTGGACTTGGACGATGATGGTGGACGTACATTTCTACGTGTATTGCTACACCTCACAATGCACGACTACCCTCCACTAGTGTCAGGAGCTCTGCAGCTCCTCTTCCGCCACTTCAGCCAGCGACAAGAGGTTCTTCAGGCTTTTAAACAGGTAAGATGGTGTAGAAGTCTGTGTAAATATAGAATATTATAGGATATTGGCCTCCAAGGAATCTTTGTTTCCAGGTCCAGCTTCTAGTGACCAGCCAGGATGTTGATAACTACAAGCAGATAAAACAAGACTTGGATCAGCTGAGGTCTATTGTGGAGAAGTCTGAGCTCTGGGTGTACAAGGGTTCTGGTCCAGAAGAAGTACCAGAGCCACCAGCTGGGAATACAGATGGCAAGGAAGTAAGTTTTTTGGCTGCACGCTTCTTGTGGGTTGTGTAATAACCACTGACATTCAAAGAGGGAGCCTGACTTATCTGGTGGCACACACTGATCTGCACTTGTGTGGTTTCGTAACTGAATCTTAAAGGGGTTTTGCCACGATCTCATCTCTTACCTCCTGCATCTAGCTCTTCAGCTCTGTGTGCTCAGAAGGGGGCGCGTTTGATTTGTTTGAATTGCATATCATGTGACCCAGTAAGATGACATCACCAGGCCTTTCCTCTCTGTAATCAAATGTCTGTTTATGTAAAGCAGTGTGAGTAGCTGAGGTAAAGCTTTTGCCTCCAGGCACAAGGCTCCTCGGTTCAAATCCCTGCAGGAACCAAACCGTTTGTTTATTTGTTTTTTTTTTTTTTTTTTTTTTTTTTTTTAATCGATGCACCTACCTCATTGAGGTTTCTTTTTTATTTATTTGCACTGTTTGGCAGTGTTCACACGGCTTATTCCCGACGGATTTGTGAGCCGTATTGAGCTCACAAATCCGCCGTGAATAAGGGGTGGGGGCGCCGCTCCCGGCCCCATAGACAATGCATTATCTACGGCGTGTACGCGCCGTAAATAATGTACATGTCACTTTCTCCACCCGCGGCGGATTCGCCGAGCGGGGAGGAGCGACGGATTCCACTGTCTCTTGAGAGCATGGATTACCTTAATTGCTGCCGTGGATTGGCGCCGTACTGCCGCGCAAATCGGGCGCGCAGTACGGCGCCAATCCGCGGCAAAATAAGCCGTGTGAACGAGGCCTTTGACTAATTACTAAGGAGCACAGAGGACAGGAGTAGGAGGACAGTACCTGGGGTTTGAACACTCAGCAGCTGCCTGAGAGGAGAGGTGATGTCTGAGCATGTGCGACCAGGACTTAGGAGCTCACAGCCCTGGTCGTATCCCCTGGAGACAAGCTGTAAACAATGGATCACTAAAGGAGCAGCTAAAACAAATGTTGCAGAATTTTTAATGATGAATTGTGAAAATGTTTCATTTGTAAGCCAACCACATCAACTTTACTTTGTGGCAAAACCCCTTTAAACTGTGGTGGCACATGGTATTGGTAGAATATATTTATTTTTTCCTCTATTAGGAGGGATCCAAGACCCCTAAGAAACCAGAGAGTACAAGTAGCTACAACTACAGAGTGGTTCGAGAGGTAGGTCACCGATTCTGTACTGACCCCCAATGCTAATATTGTGAGCGCTGCTTGACTTTGCTTCTTTAACTCTAGATCCTCCTCCGTCTCAGCAAGCTGTGTGTGCAAGAGAACACCTCTGGACGACGAAACCGCAAACAGCAACAGCGTCTTTTGCGTAACATGGGAGCGCACACAGTGGTGCTGGAATTGCTGCAGATTCCATATGAGAAGGTTGATCTTACATTTTTTGTTAGTTTGTGACTAAAAATGTATCAGGAAAAAAAAACTTACAGAACTTTCACTCCATTTCAGACCGAGGATACACGGATGCAGGAGATCATGAGAATAGCTCATGAATTCTTACAAAACTTCTGTGCAGGAAACCAACAGAACCAGGCTCTGCTACATAAGCACATCAATCTGTTCCTGACTCCCGGGGTGAGTGTGAATTCAGGATCTGAATTGATATTTGCCTGTTAGATCAGTGACCTAAAAAATTTTTTCATCCCTTCTGTCTATACCTGATGTCTCCTAATTCTCCTTCACCCAGCTGCCCAGACTACTCAAGCTCTAATCCAACTACCCTTATTGCAGTATGGGTTGGCCAACTCCTAGCAACACTTAAAAATGCGGCATAGAAATTGAGCCACGTTATTTTTAACCCTGTTCTGCAAAGACAAACTTACTAGGTGGTTCTGTATTGTGGCCATACATTGCCGCCTTGATTAAAGGGGATGTATCGATTCATCAGTTCAGCTGTTTTCTTGAAGCTTGATTCTCATTTCCTGAAATCCAGGGGTGTTTCTTCCCCCTCCCAGCTGGCTGTTTCTTAACTGAAGGGGGATGACATCCCCTCTTCACTGTTCATGCTTGCTCCCGGGTCAGTGTGCTCTCTTCCCCCTCCCCTCTCTCTGAGTCCACATGTCACTGTGTCCTCTCCCTATGCAGTCTTATTTTGTAAGAGTTGTTTACATACCCCATGCCTGCATTCAGTCTAGACAGCCTTCTATGAACTCCGAGCACTGATCTCTTCTCTCACCGCTGGAGGTTTTAGTGGAATCCAGTCTTCTATGAAGACTGGCTGAACAGCACAGATCCCCAGCTATGTTTCCAATTAGGAGCTTTTAGGCACCGGGGCCAAAATTTCCTTGTTTTCTGTTTGAAACAGCTCCCAAGTTTTGTGTGTGTTCTGGCTATGCCGAGTGAAAGGGCTCCTGGCCCCAAAATTCTGAGTGAAAGGGGCGGGAAAAATCCCACGACCCCCGTAAAAAACCGATCGGGGGCCGCAGAAAAAAAAAATTTTAGTGGGGGCCGTGGGCCCTATGAAATGAAAAGGAGGAATCTGCCCGGCAGGGGGACATTTTTTTACAGAAAACTAAGAAAAAGGAAGACGGTTAAAACAAGAAAGCTTTGAGAATGACATCCAATGAAAATTTTTTGTTTGTTTTTCCCATTTTCCCCCCTTTAAAATTCTCAAAAACCTTTTAAATTTGAAAGATAAAACCCCCCTTTTAAAACGGGGGTAATTTTAAAGGAAACCTATTTTTTTTAAAAAAAAAAAATTTATGACAATAACCCAAATTGGGCGCACAAAAAAAATTTGATTGTTTTTTAAAAGGGGCCCTTTTTTATCCAAAAACATATTCAAACATAAAACGCAGTATTGAATTTACGGGCCAAGGAAAAAAGTTTAGGACTTTGCCCCAAAAAAAATTCATTTGACAGGCGGCCAGTGCAGTTTTCCAAGTAAGAAAATGGTCCAGCCCAAAAAATTTTGGGTAGCAAAATAGCTTATCCCTGTGTACTGTTTTCCCAAAGCCCCACCTCCCCGGGTTTCCCTTGGGCAAGGCTACACTGCATCGAACAAAAAGGGCGGGTTTTTTTTTTCCAATGCAGGACCGTGGTTTTTGTCACGTTTTGACTCCAGAAACTAGATGATGGCAAGCGCCTACAACCCAAAGGAACTTACTAGCAAACTTATTCTAGGAATACAACACACAGCCTAAGGTATCCAATAAAATTGTAGCGTATACCTTGGGCTGTGTGTTGAAATTCCTAGAACAATTTTGCTAGAAAGTTTTTTTGGGGTTGAAACCCTTTCCCTGTCATGTTTTGCCTTTTTGGGGGGACATTGGGAAATGGGGGGGGTTTTTTTAACATCAATTTCGGGGCTTTTAGAGCTCAAAAGGGGTTTAAAGTTTTGTATGTAAGAAACAAAGCTCCTGTGCTGCAAAGACACAGGGGGGTGTGACCTCACCACCCCCAGCTACCCACAAAAAGCAAAGGTGAGGGTTGGGTAACCGGGAAGATTTTGTGTACACAGAAAAGGGGATAAAAACTGATTTAACTACGAACGTAAGCAAAATCAGAATAATGTTTTTGGTAATAGTCTTTATTTTTGCCTGCATGTTGAAAGCTAAAAATTTTGGATAGAAAACCCCTTTAAGCTTCTTTTACATAACTGGAAATTCCATCTAACTAACTTGAAATGCAATGGTGGGACGTATCCTATAAAATGCAGTCTAGCCCAGTAGCCTGGGAGCTGGTTTGGCGGCTGCTTCTTGATCAATCCAGTGATTTTTTTTTTATTTATTTTTTATTTTGCAGATTTTAGAAGCGGTCACCATCAGCAAAATCTTTTGAAAAACTTCCATTGTGCACGAGATTAACGACGCGTTGGTCCAAAACCCTTTTCCATGTATTGAGACTCACGGGCGCAGCGTTCAGTACATCAAGTTTCTGCAGACAAAATTTTGAAGGGTGAAAGGGAAATTTTTTTAGAAGGCCAGGATATATTTATGGGGGAGGTGAGACTTTTGGGGACTTTTCCTGCTTTTGGACTTCATCCTCATTGAAAATTTGGACACAATTGTTTTGGTGATAGAATCTTGCTGAGTCTTTCTTTTCTGCAGCTGGTGAACTCCGGTGAGGACGTCCTGGTTTTCTACAATGACCGGGCTTCATTCCAAACCTTGGTGCAGATGATGCGTTCTGAGAGGGAACGAATGGATGAGAATAGCCCTTTGATGTATCACATTCACTTAGTGGAGCTCCTAGCGGTGTGCACAGAAGGCAAGAACGTCTACACCGAAATAAAGTGCAACTCCTTGCTTCCGCTGGATGACATTGTCCGTGTCGTCACTCATGAAGATTGCATCCCAGAGGTAAGCCTGGACCTACTTAATGTTCTCCTAAAGGATGCACCTGTTCCTGTCAACTTGTCTGTCCCGATGTTGCATTGTTAAAGGGACACTGCCGTCAAAAGCATGTCTTGTTTAAAACCAATATTCATAGAAAACGAATTTTTTTTTTTTTTTTTTTTTTAAATTTCGGTATTTCTATGCCAATAAGATTGAACATAAAAAATCTGATCCTTCTATATGGCAGGGCAGACAAATCTCACTTTGCTTCAGCTACGATTTCTCTAGATTGTCAATGCCTACTATTTGTGAGGAGCCTTTGCTCCATTCTCTTGACCGGGATAGAGATTATACTAAACAAAGAGCAATACATGAAGGGGAAAATAGATTAATCGTTCTACACTGAGGAAGGGATTTCTTCACACTTACTAGGTTCTGATGACCATACACTTCTCAGGCCATAGCCAGACTGAAAAATGTACCGTCAAGCAATCTTCACTGCGGTGTGATAAGAGCTCACAGAGAGCAAGTCCGATTAATTTATATAGGAGAAATCTTTTAAAAAAAAAAAAAAAAAAAAAAAATTACAACACAAACTTAGTTAATCAAAATCATTGTTGCATATTGCTTGTCAGGACAGTAAGAATTTTGAGTGGTGTCCCTTTAACTTCATTTTCCTCTTATACGTGTGTTTTTTCTGTGTTCTAGGTGAAGATCGCTTACATAAACTTCCTTAATCACTGCTATGTAGATACAGAAGTGGAAATGAAAGAAATCTACACCAGTAACCACATGTGGAAACTTTTTGAGAATTTTCTGGTTGATATCTGCAGGGTGAGAAGATTTTTGCACTCTATCCCTAAACCTACAAACCATTTTTTTTTTTTTTTGCATTGATCAGCTTGTGTGTTCATGTTACAGGTTTGTAACAGCACCAGTGATCGGAAGCACGCAGACCTGGTGCTTGAACGATACGTAACGGAGACGGTGATGAGCATCGTGAACACCTTCTTCAGCTCTCCGTTCTCTGACCAGAGCACAACGCTGCAGGTATAGGAGAACTACAAGACTTTGCATACTCTGGTCACTGACTCCCATGTCCTATTGGTCACTCACCTGTTTGGTGACATGGCAGTACTGACCACCTCGGATTTTAGAAATGTTTCAATGCTAAACTCATTCTGCTTCATGTTGTACAGCAAAGTGTCAGAATGCCAGTGATTGTGGTAACTCGTGCCCCGAAGCCACTATCGAAATATTGCACATACTTAATTTGGGGAATATATTTGTGGCGCAGGGGAGGCCCCATGGAAACTAGAGATCAGATTGCTGTCAGTAATTGAAACCATGATTGTCTTTCAGAGGTTGAAACCTGCTTAGTCCAGAGCCACATGTAATGAAGGAAAAAAAAAAAAAAAAAAAAAAAAATTATATATATACAAAATCCACCTTGCCTCTCCCAAGACTATCTACAATAGGGCTCTCCACACATGGTGCATGAGTTCAGCTAAGCACATATGTATACTGAGAGGGGGGGGGGGGAGTAAGCGTCTTCAAGGCTCCTCAGGTGGCATCTTATCTCCCTCAACCCTACAGAAATTGGCATGTTAAAATTCCCCCTGCTCAATCATTCTTGTAGGTAGTCTTATACTCGGGTTAAATGTCAGCTGAACCAGCCATCTATTTTCTGATTGTTGCCAGTTGAATTTGCAGATTGAGCTTTGTGCCATTCTCAAGGGGTTTTGTTCTCTGGTAATCTTGGGATTGTGGCTCCTGTGAGACATGGTGACAATTCCTTAATTGAGCCTTTTTTTGCTGCAACAATAAACAAAAAAAGATGGTGGTAACTGGGTGGTGGGGACATTCTGGGTGTTTTTTACGGACATTGGGCATATAATGGGTCTCAAATGTTCTCTCCCTTAAAAAGGTTGCATTTCCCATATTGCATCAGTGGTCTTATGCGGAGGTTACATTTTTATTTTGGTTGCTGCTGGTACCCAACAGTAGTTTATCCTGGCAGTACCTCTGTCAGGTGCCCTGATAATTTTAGAAAAGGGGACCACCGTGGAGACTGACAATCACTTGTCACCATTCCTCTCGCCTTTTTCAGTGGGGGGACTCGCGCGCCCCTGGATATCTCCCCCCCCCCCCTTTTTTATTTTTATTTTCTTTCTCGTTCTTTCTTTCTTTCCCCCTAGGGTGCTCCAGGCATCTTATCTGAAGCCAGTTATATTCCATGAGAAAGAACTGCATTATTCCTGGCATTATTTGCCTTTATGTCTGAGTTTGACATTGCTCTGATATTAGGTTCTGAACATGTTTGAACTATGTTATTTTGTTTTATAATCTGCCCAGCATGGCATGTTTTATGCCAGACAATTGTAGTGTCTGTTCAGACTTAGATTGTAAGTGCATTTCTAATTTCCCTCGTACCCACCCTTTCCCCGTCATTCCCCTCCCATCACCCCCCTTTCCTGATTTCCATTTGTTGTTCCCCCATGTTGGGGGTATTGTTTGTATCTATTAATCTGAAAGCACTAATAAAAATAACGTTAAAAAAAAAGAAAAGGGGACCACTAATATGATGTAAGATAATAACTGTTAATAGGCTGGCAGGTCTATATTAGGCCCTGATCTTCAATATTGAATAGTAATCCTTATTTTGCTGCTCTGTTCCCTCAGACCCGGCAGCCAGTGTTTGTCCAACTCCTGCAGGCCGTCTTCAGGGTCTACCACTGTAGCTGGCTTTTACCCTCCCAGAAGGCATCGGTGGAAAGCTGCATCCGGGTCTTGTCAGATGTTGGTAAGAAGAGTCTGCATGGGTTGTGGTAAAAGGCTGTGATTAGTTAGTGTGGGCAGGTACTGGTTACCTAGAACGGATGACCCATAGTATTGAGATTATATTTAAAATATTAGTAATAGTATAACTTGCATAAATGTCTTCTCTGTGCCTCTTGTCTTCCCTGCAGCGAAGAGCCGTGCCATAGCCATCCCTGTAGATCTAGATAGTCAGGTGAACAACTTGTTTCTGAAGAGTCATAACATTGTGCAGAAGACTGCCATGAATTGGCGAATGTCGGTGCGCAACGCTGCCCGGCGAGACTCTGTGCTGGCTGCATCACGGGACTATCGCAATGTCATTGAGCGGCTACAGGTGAGATGTGAAAAGCGAGTTCATTCATAACCTCTTAATAGGATGCATCTCTTCTACTGATCACCTGCTGACAATATGCGTATCAACCGCTTGGGCCTGGTTCACATCTGGACATGGGTGTCACCCCCCTCCACCCCCTACCCCTCCCAACAGACAGCTACGACACTTGACACACCATTGACTTGTACTTTTGTAGTTGATGGCACCAGTGTTCGGGAAAATACTTTGGGAAAGTATTTTAAATACAAATACTACTTCAAAAGTATTTTCCAAATACTAAAATACTTGAAAAATTTAGACAAAATTTAATAAAAACAAAAAATGTATCAGAGGTCCTTTTGCCCACTAGGATTAGCATCTACCCTGCAGATAAGTCAGTGGCCAGGATTCATTTTGTCCAACTCCTATAGAAGATGTCTGTCACATGGAGGAGAGGATGCTACAGTAAAGAGAAACATACAGGTACCTTCCTTTAGTTACTATGCCTATTGATGGCAGGCATTTGGGGATATTAATTTAGTTTCAGTAACTCCATGTGCTTCACATTAATAACAACCCCATCATGTCCCTCATATTAACCCCTGTGTGCCTTATATAAGGGTTACTAATATGTGAGACACATGGGGGTACTAATAAAGTACCTTAATTATAAAGATACCTAATTATTACCTCCATGTCTCTCACATATCAGTGACTCTTATTTGAGGCACACAGGGGGTTAATGTGAGGGACATGATGGGGTTAACTGCTATTACTATGAGGGACATGGAGATACTAAGCTGTAATGCACATGACAAGGCTTTTTAGCTGCAATGTTGGATTACCCCCCCTTCGGCTTATACTCGAGACAATACATTTTCCCATTTTTTTGTGGTAAAATTAGGGGCCTCGGCTTATATCCGGGTCGGCTTATACTCTGGTATATACGGTAATTTTACGGAATGGATTACGCGATCGGGATGATTAAAAACTAAAAATAAATCACGCTTCACTACAAGGCGGACTTGCGTTGCAGGAACGCGCTGGAATTTTCCCTCCTCTCTTCGCACCTCGCACGAGATACGAGAGTGATGACGTGACTCGCGCTTTTTTTTTTTTTTTTTTTTTTAGTGCGGTGAGGCGGGTTATTTTAAATTACAGCATTTGTTTTGAATTTAGAAAGTAATTAAAATACGTAATTAAAATACTTTTAGGAAGTATTTTAATTACAAATACAAAATACTGAATAAAAAAAGTATTTTGATTACAAAATACAAATACCTGACAAGTATTTTAAATACTATTTTAATTACTTGTATTTTAAATACTCCCGAACACTGGATGGCACCAACTAATAAATGGTGTAATTTTAAACCTGCCAAATGTTACTGTCTAGTCTATCAAGTTTATGGTGAATCTGGTGTAGTCTAAAATTACACTAAGCTTTAGAATCACTAAGTCTGTCCCGTTGCTTCTGTTTCGGGGCAGAATTGACTACTTTTTCAGTTACCACCTAGTCATGTAATGTCGGTATCTGTTCTGTTAAGCAAATAGAGTTGGCATCAACATTAAGGAGGTTGTAAACTTAAGACAATCGAATAGCTAGCTAGCCCCTGGGTTACAATTAAAATTAAAAAAAAAATTGTACTCTCCTACCCCTGGTTCCAGAGCTGTATCTACCCAGTCTTTTTTTTTTTTTTTTTTTTTTTTCGTTCTTTACTTCTGAATGGGGACGTCTCCACTGCAGTGGTCACGTGCCCCTAATTTTACTTCACTGTTCAGAAGTGAGTGGCTCCAAACAGTGCTGTAAATGCAGGCATGTGAACGGAGCAGCTGCAGTGATGACTTTCCCATTCATAAGTACAAGAATGAAAACAGCAGACCGGAGAGACACCGCGCTGAGAGGGTGGGCATGTGAGAGTTGTGTGTAGGGGGAAAAAAGTAGGTTACAGTAATGCCACAAAGAATAAGCGCATATCACATTGCATGAACAGCTTTTTTTTTTTTTTTTTTTTTTTTTTGGAGGCACCAGGAACCCATGAAGTGGCCAACCCCTCTGAAGGGAATGGATAGTTGTCAGACCATGACCTCTATCGCCCCCTCACTCATTCAGATTGCTTATGGCTTCTGATCCATAGAGATCCACATCCTTGCAATTTCCATTAAGATCTTTGCTGTTGTCCAAAATCTTACTCCTCTTAGGATATTGTCTCCTCCTTGGAAGATCGGCTGCGTCCTCTTGTTCAGGCTGAGCTTTCGGTTCTCGTGGATGTTTTACATAGGCCGGAGCTTCTGTTTCCAGAAAATACAGATGCACGGAAGAAGTGCGAGAGTGGACAGTTCATCTGCAAGTGAGTGCAAGTCTCTGTCCTACAAAAGCATTTTCTCCACTCACCTTATCTCAAACACTTATCAATAGAAATTAACTTCATGCTGAAGTTAAAGTAGTGCCGCCTTTCTGTATTGTGAAGGCCGATGAAGTTACTTTATAGTTTGAATAGGTTTAATGTCTTCTAAGCAGAGTTTCCAATATATTGAGCATACATGGTCATAGAATTTGTTGCAAAGGAAAAGAAATGCTATCTTTTTTGTGTAAGGGTATGTCCACACGATGTGTTGCAGTGCGTACAGTACGCGCCGCAGTAAATCGTGTCTCCAGAGCTCGCGCTGATCAGCGTCTACTCCTGAGATGGGGGGGGGGGTGGGGGGGAGCAGCCCGCGGCCGGCCGGCCCCATAGCCCATGTATTGTTCACAGCATAAGTGACATGTCGCTTGCGCATACAATACGATTGTATTGTACGCACGTGGGGGTGATGAGGCGTAATCCATAGTTCTGAGAGCTATGGATTACCATAATTATGGGGCGTATTAAGTGCAATACGCTGCAAAATGCGCTCCAGAATAAGCCGTGTGAACATACCCTAACTGAATGAATATTAGCATGTTGACCTATTAGAAAAATGTATGATAAACGTACAGATATATTTGTATATTTCATTAGCCAATACCTTAATTAACCAATATCTGCCATACTCCTCCATATTATTTATACAAATCATTCAGTCTTCAAACAAAATACAGAATGGAGGGAGTGATAGCCTGCAGTCACATCCTAAACCATGGCAAAGGGAGATCGCGGGGAAGATTTCATATTGATTAGAGTGTATCCCAAATGGACCAGAAGCTCTCAAAGGGGTTTTGCCACTAAGTGAGTTCCTTACCTCTTATGTGCTCAGGAGAGAAGATAAAGCATGCTGAGTCACAGGGAACAGGGAGGGGGGGTGAGCAGAGCGAGGAAGCAGGGAGTGGCTGCAGAGTTTACTCAAATAATTACATTACAACCAGTGGATTCTCTATACAGCAGAAAGCCTCATACACTGCACTTTTCTCCATAGTCCCTTGCAAGCTCCTTTATGTTCCCTGTCATCAGATAAGCGCAAACATGCAAGCGTGTCCAGATCAGCTCCTGTCAGTGTCCTGATCGTGTCTAATGTAAACTTTCAGGAAACTAAATGGGACTGAGCAATGCTCTAACTCTTACAGGCTTCACATTTTTTTTAAGACCCATTTATAAAAGTGATTAAATACCCATTTTGGAGGATCCCACGTCAACATTAGATCGTGGCAAAACCCCTTCAAGTGTCCAAGACCTTGTCAGAGTGCTGTCAAATATTTAAGATTTCTTACCTCCTTAACATGCTGGCGTAGATCGGTTTGTGGCAGTAGTAACTTTTTTTCCAAAATCTAGCAATCAACACTTGGCTGCAGTGAGAATGTACAAGAGTCTCCCGGATTTCTGCTCCAGCAGCCGGCATGGAACACTGGAGATGTCTGGGGATCTAGGGGAATTGTTTATTGCACTATATAGGAGACCAAAGATAAAACCATCAGCCAGTAATCTACTATAAATCTACAATCCCAAAAGATGTGCTGTAACCCAGCTCCAGGATGACCACCTCACTAGCAGAGGCCTGGGATACTACAAATTAGACAGGGTGTGTGATACCAATGCATAAATCTTGTATTGATTCTCCCTATGTGTAGCTGATGAGCAGGAGACCTGTTTCCATACTGGCTGCCATGTATGAGGGCACAGAGGGGTACCGGTCTCCATTTATAGCTGTCAAAATAAAATGTCTTCCTCCCAGGTTAATTCGGCATACCAAACAACTCCTGGAAGAAAATGAGGAGAAGCTGTGCATTAAAGTCCTGCAGACGTTGAGGGAGATGATGGCAAAAGACCGTGGCTATGGAGACAAGGTAGTTGACACTGCACCAGGTAACAAAGTGCCAGTCATCAATGATGGAGCGGGCGCCTCTGCCATGCTGCCACTAGGTGGCAGCGCTGTACTATCTGTGGTGCTTGTGGCACTGTTTCATTGATGAACAATGTGAAACTTATTTGATGGGGTAAAATGGGTTACTACTTGTTTCTAACTCTTGACTGCACCTGATGGGTTGTACTTCATGGTGACTTGTATTTTATGTTGCTGACGTAGCCAGTGCTCCTCAAACTAAAAGTTCAAGCATTCACTGCCCGTTTTAAAGGAGTTGTCAAAATAAGTCTGTTTTCAGAAACCGCACCTCACCTGTTCTTGGGCTGTATCTGGTATTGCAGCTTGGCTCCACTGAAATGTGGTTAAGCTGCTATACTATGCCCAAGCTGTAGCATTTAACGCAAGCCGCTGTTTTTCCCTAAACCAAGGGTGTCAAACTGCGGCCCTCCAGCTGTTGGGGAAACTACAACTCCCATCATGCCCACAGTTTATAGATAATACAAATGCATGATGGGAGTTGTAGTTTCCCAACAGCTGGAGGGCCGCAGTTTGACACCTGTGCCCTAAACCCTGGACAATCCTTTTGCGCGTGCAGGGTATGCTAGGACTTTCACAGCATGGCTACTGGCTAAAGCCTTCTCCTGTAGATGCGAGGCGGCCTAATCCCCTGCTCTCTGCTCTCTTGCAGCTTATAACCATTGAAGCACTGGAAAGTTCTGAGGTTTCACTTGTCTGTTACCTTTTTGTGTCTCCCACCCATCCCTCTCCTTAACCTCTTCTTCCTGAGTTCACTGACTTGCCTCATTTTAATGCAGCGATTTAAATAGTCATTGTCTGAGTCTTGTGATGTTTGTTACGTATTGTCTGTTGAATCTTAGAGCCTCCCTCCATGCCCCTATTTATTTGGTGACTTTAGAGGAATGAGCTCAAATTAAACTGCTGGACAGACACGTCCATAACCATAAATTCTGTGTCTGATCTATACTGACTGCTTTAGAGGTGTTACATTGTAACAATCCACTTAAAATAAATTTAACAATTGAAGGGTGTACTCAGCAGGGTACTGTATCGCTCAGAAGGATAAAACCCTGTTGACGAGGGGTCATCTGGGTTCACATACACCCACCAAATGGGCAATCTTGGCACTAGAGACTGGCATTGAGGAGTGCATCATTTGATACCTTGAAGACTTTAAGCTTCCTTTTTGTAGGTGTGATGCCAACCCGAGGACCAATTGGTCCTCAGGTTGGCATCACACCTACATGAGTGCCAATTCTCAGTACTAGATTCTGCAACCCCCTTCCCATAATTGGGTTAGTTTGGCATCAGACCTTAAAGGGGTTGTCTCATCTCAAAGGTTCATAAGCTGCATGAATGAAATAATGCAGCTTTGCTCTGTCACTTCCTGGTCAAGCTGTCTGTAATTGGCATATGAGCTCTGTGTATTCAGACCTCTGTTAGTCTAGATTAAATAAATAACCTTTCTGAGGTCCGGAGAAGCTTCTGAGCTAACGTAAACAGAGTAATTACTGTCTTTTGTCTTAAAGATCTGATCACACAAGCTCTCACTGTTGGCCACGACCTGTGTGAAGTCACTCCCTGCTATCAGATAGAACAAACAGCAGGAGAGGAGTACACAGGTCAGTCACTTGGGGAACCAGAGAGCACAGAAGGTGATAAAATCATTTGTAGCTCCTTAACAAAAAGATGAACAAAGCAATATATTTGAAAAACGTCTTCATTCAGTGTGCCCTACATTTTGAAAGCTAATCTTTGTAGTGAGACAACCCCTTTAAGGTCATCCGTATCTTGCTCCAAGTGTTAGCTGCTTTCTCAGACACCAGCAGGGAGCTAAGTGACCTCTAGACCCTGTGAGTCATCCATTATAAACCGGTCTCTTCCATGGAACATGACTGTATAATGCACCCAGTATAAGAAGCCCATTGAGACTAGTGGAGTCCTTGATTTTCAGTGGGTGAGGTAGTTTCTGGCTATCAGTTCATTTGTAGGTGACTCATAACTGTATCCAAGACGGCAGACATCTTGTATAGATTAGCGCAGTGTAAAGTTACTAAAGGAGAAACTTTTTTTTTTTTTTTCTGCACATTAATAGTGGGGCAGGTTTTAATAGTATTTGGAGAGAAACTTTTTAGGCTAGATTTACACAGCAGTTTTTCATGTGCATTTTAACTTGTAGAACAGGTGTTTTATGTAGCACAATGTGAAGTGTCCCATTGACTTGAATGCTGAGATGCACCATCAAGAAAAGGCAAAACGCTGCAGAAATTTGAGGTTGTCCCTTGGGCTTGTTGTATACACTGTATGTATTGTGTGAGTCTAGCCTTACAGCAACCACATGGACCATAGGAATCTAAACCGGAGGTGACTGACTTCTATGGAGAGTGCCTGGGGCATGCTGTGTGACCTGTACAGAGGTCACTGTGCAGGGAGGGGAATGGTGTTATCTGTATATCGGTGTCACCTTTCATTGTAATAGTACTGTGATACTAGTGTAATAGTACTGTAATAGCCTGTGATAGTACAGGGATTGCTAAGAAGTCATCTCTACAGAATGGGACATGCAAGCTGATGAAGCTCTGTGACCACATTCAAAATTGTTAGATGTATAGTATATTTAAAATGTTATATATATTTACATATTACACTTGCATACTTTGATTTTAAGTGTAAAATAATATATATGTATGTGTATTAGTCAGTGTCTGACCCTTCCCCACTAAAAGTATTGCTGCAAAAAGTTAGCACATCCAAACAAAATAGTGTGTTTGGTACACATCTGCTGTGACTACATTGCCACAGTGGAGACATTCTCTATACCCCCCAAACCTATGCTTACAATGGCCATGCCTCTAACCCCTGTAACATCCTCTACTGTTTATAGTCACAAGTAATAAGTGACCCCAAAATGAATAAAGCAGAACTAATGCCCTTTAACTCAGACAAGGCCATTTTTAATGGGGGTTCTCCAGTTTAGAAAATTTTCAAATACCCCATTATAAAATTTGAAGCTCATGGAGAGGGATACTCTGTTCAGTATCCGACTCTTTATGGTAGAGTGAAAAGAGGATCGTGTTTGGAGGATCTATCCTGCTTTACAAATTGTGCCGGTCATGCCTTTTCCATATAGGGATGCTGCAGGGAGATTGTACACTTAGGCTATGTTATAGGGTACCCCCCAACAGGTGTATAGGCAGGTGAACCCCCCACCCCCACCCCCATCCAAGTTGGTGTATAGCCAGGTTATAGGTCCCTGTATAGGTAGGTTATAAGTCGCCCAGCAGGTATACAGACAGGTTATAGGTCCCCCAGCAGGTAGAGAGGGCTGATTTCAAAATAAACGAACAGTACTCGCCTTAGCCCCTCTCCTTGAAACGGTCACTGCTCCTGGTCCTCCGCTCAGGCTGCATGATGTCGTCAGGCAGCATGGCGACACTCACGCCACCTGTGAGAGCGTTCCCACTTGGCTCCGCAGAAGCCTTCAAATGTAAGTGCATCCAGGGGACACAGTTAGCGCCGGCGCCACCATCGCCGGTCAACAAAGTCCCAAGCAGATACCTTGGCAATAAGTATGGTCTTGGGACTATAACGGTCGGTGGTGGCGGCAGTGCCGGGGACTACTGTAGTCGACACCGCACGGATTTTTTTTTTTTTTTTTAAACTGAGGATTTCTAAACCGACGACTCTCCAGCAGAAGAGAGAACATGTTCTGTCTTCTGCCAGATTCCCGTAGCCTCGATGTACGGGGTCGGTGGGAAATCCAAATTTTATTTTTATTTTTTTCCACAAAAAAGCAGTGCAGCGATTTTAAAATAAAACGGTATTTTGATGAAGCTGTGTAGACATAGCCTTACTGACAGCATTCCACGCTTTACTGGTAATTACTAGGGGCTTCAATGAAGGGGGGAAATGATTAACTTCTTGTCAAACAGCCCTTCTAACATTTTCTGTTTCTCCTTCTAGTAATGTCTTACTGATGGGTGTTACCATTTCAGTATTCAAAGGCGTGTGTCCCTGCACATACTCTGCCTACCTTGCCACGCTCCTAATTGGTGATCGATTCAGTAATACGTTTCTTGAAGGAATAGCAGCAAAATATAGTTAAAAGATGCCCCATATTTTTTTCATGGTCAACACTAGTAGTCGCTAAGATGGACATATGCTGAATGGCAACGAGCAAAAATTCCACAAATGCATACCCAAGACAACATACTGGTCTCAAATGCAGATGTGAAGGCCAAACCTTATGGACCCCTGAGTAAATGTAGACAAAGACTAAATGTGTACCTCAGGCAAGGTCACAAGGTACATATCCAAGTACACATTCCAGGCACTAGCATGGCAGCTTGCACTCTACTCTGCTTCACTGGGCTACAGGAACTGCACATACATGGTCAAGTCTTGGCTCGTACATCCACTTTTGTTGCAAGACCATTGATGTACAAAAACCCTGCAGCACAATTGTTTTCTGCCCCCTCCCCTCTTAAAGGGGTTTTGCCAGGATGTGCCTTATCTGCTAAGAAGCAAATGTAAACAAACCAAGCTGAGCTAAGAGGAGAGACACAGCCAGAGCACAGAGCCAAGGGATTGTGTGAAATGTTCACTCAAATAATCAAACTACAAGTAGTGGATTCTGTATACAAAAGACAACATATTTCTACCCGGTGCCTTGAAAGCTTCTTCAGCTCCCCTTCATCAGATAAGAAGTGTTCTCTGCGCAAGCCCGGCCAGCAGCTCTTGTCAGGTGGTATCTAATAGAAGCTTTTAAGTAACTAAGGGCAGGTAAGGCAGCCTGTAGCTCTCTGACTGCAATTTTTGTTCTCACATATATTTAGAAAAGTGATTACCCATTTTGGAGGATCCCATGTCAACATTACATCGTGGCAAAACCCCTTTAATCTAGCAGTGTCTTCTATTGAGGGTTGTCAGTGCTAACGTCTCACTTTAAACCTTAGGTCACTTTTTGCGGACTTGTTCCCTTTTAAGACTTCATGAATCCTATACTAATGACAGTGGTGATTCTTGTGTTCCTCTCCAGTAGAAGTCAGCAGCTGGACTCTGTAGGGGGAGTTGTATAGCAGCCCACTAGGATTCACCAGGTGACAGCTGCCTTGATACTAGGCTCCTACATCACACGTTCAGCCTTGACGGTGTTCCTGGTGGGTAAATGGGATTTAGTTCTTTAAACCCCTGGACTGCAGTTGGCCGGCCTCAGTGACTCTGCCACTAGTAAACTCTGGCTAGAGCCAGTCAAGACATATGAAAGTCAAGAGCATGCCAGTTTTACTTGGCATGGAAATGAGTGTTTGGGTCTGTGAGCCCAGGAGGCTGCTTCACCCCTTCTCTGCTGACCCTGCAAGGTGATCAAACTCCGCTCAAACTGTTCTACGTCCTGTCTGGTTGCTTGGCATCTATTTCTTAACACATTTACAACCAAATACACTGTAGTTTATAGCATACAGTTTTGGATTGGTCCAGTCAGGACTTGGACAGTTTGAGGTCCTACAGGGTGCAAGGAACTCGACAGAACTCAAATCAAGCTGCTCTTTTATCCTTGGTGGTTTTCTTCATGTAAAAGAAAATCAAGGCAGACGCCGAAACTTTACCTTCATGTTGTGTAGCAGCACTTAAGACTTGGGACCAATGTACTAATGCAGTTACACAGTTCCAAAAAAGGCATGTGTTCTTTGCTCTACATTTGTGTTTAGACACGTGTATAACTGGGCTGTGTCCTACTGCTACAGGAGTGTTACTCTGTCGGTAATGGGTGATTTGTAATGTAATTTCAGCACATGTAGTCACAATGATTGGCATAAACAAAGCCACCCAGTAGGCGGTGTAGTAGACATTAGTGTCTAAAGATGTCCAAACTTATCCTACAGCATGAGCCTACTGTGCTGTTTTTTTTTTTTTGTTTTTTTTTCGGGACTCTAGTCTTCACATAAGTAAATCGTCCCCACTGTTCTTCAATATTAAAGAATACAATTCAGGAAATACGAGATGTCCCAGAATAAGCAGTTTAATTTCAGATGATGGAACGGACATATTTACCTCTTCCATTCCTTCAAATATGTGGCTTCCTCCCTCCACCCTAACCCCATGTATCACTTTTTCACTAATCATTCATCCTTCATCTGAATAATTTGGTATCTTCAAATCATCTGCTAAATATGCAACTCTGGAAATCCTGAAAGCATTCCCAGTCTAGTCTGAAAAATTCCTCTCCTTCTGTTCCTAGCTTTGTCCATAGGGGGCAGTATTGTAGGTAGTTGCAGTTCTGTTCAGTGATGATCAGTAGTGACTGGAATTGCCCTCTAAATGTATCCTGTGTATGCTCTGCGCTCATCTTTACAGCTTGACTTGTTTTTAGAAGGGAACCCGGGGGTGTCCTCCTCCAGTATCTTGGAGTGTCTAGTTTTGAGCATGTGGTTTTCGGGCGGATAGGATGTCCGACAGCCTCTATTAGCACATACAGACCTGTCATGCAATGTGGTGTGCGTGATCTGGCTGCCCTCAGATGTGTAGATCACACATTGTAACCTCCTGTCTGTTTTTAGATGTGCATTGGGAGGGGGGGGGGGATTCGAGTGTCAGGACAGGTGTGAATAAATATAGGACGGAACTTCAGGCCATTTAGAGGGATGGCGGGAGGTGTCTGCCGTGCGGCTTTCACAGCCCATCAAACTCTATGGGAAGTTCCAGCAAACTTTTTTTTTTTTTCTTTTCCAAGCCAAAAAATCCTCTGAGACTTCTGACCGTAGTTTGTAGTCTTGGGAAACCGGATGCCGAGATTTGAATGTGTATTTTGTTTTCCCCTTGGTTAATGGAGTTTAACTAGAGTTCATGTTCCCCACGGCAGAGAGCACTTGGCGCAGTTGTGACCATGGGTTGTAAATGGTAACACATTACCCAGGGACCGAATATGTAATGTCTCCTGAATGTGTTAAGGAAAATAATAACTTTTGTAGTTAACGGCGCTAAAAAAAAAAAAAATAAAGCACTGACCTCCTGGGGTTTCCTTTTTTATTGAGGGAAAAAAAACTGTTGGTCTTAAAGGGCCACTGTTCTCATTTTGTAATGCATGCAATGCAAGTTCTGACGGATGCTGTTACATGCCCCGGATAGACTGAGTTCAAGCTCCTGTTAGCACCACACTGAGGTCTGCACACGTGTCTGTTGGGTCGTTGCACTTTAGTGCCTTATTGATGTCACTAGTTCCTAGTAAATATTGCTTCATCTTCCATTGTACAAAGTCAGAGTAAGGAATGTCACAGCGCGCCACACAAATGTTAGGGCAAACTTTTCAATTTGACACGAGGATTCTTACCAGAACTGCAATATCCCAGTCACTAAAGCTGGGAATATTGGGGTGTGATTTGTCCACTTAGATATTTTGAAACTTACTATATTCAAATTGTATGTGCATCCCTTGAGGCTTTTTTTCTGTAGATTGAACTGACTGGGGGGGGTTGGGGGTTTCTTTTACAGTTGGTTGTGGGCCAGCTGAAAAGTGCTGCAGAGTTGTATCTTTACCCGTTCCCCCCCCCCCCCCTTCCCCCTCCTACGCATACAAAAAGATTGTATTGTATTCTGGGGGAGAAAAGTGACATGGCAATTGTTAGCGGCCAATACGTGCCGCTGACCATGTCTATGGTGCCTGGCTGCTCCCGCATCCTCGTGCTTTGGATAGACGCGCTAAACATCCAAAACATCTGGCGTATTGTGGCACGTACCATACACACCGTGTGAACATACCCTTATACTCTAGACCAATCCAGAGCTGCATTCAGACTTCTGCCACTTGAACATGAAAATATACTGTTCATTGTCCGCTGGACTTTCGTGACTTGTAAATGCTTCTTTAGATGTGACTGGAGCAAAGAGTGTTTAAAAGAGAAGGGCAGAACAAGCTAGTGTCAGACCTGATGTTCCCAGCAATGTGCCCCTTATTCTGTAAGATGCTGTAGTTTTAGCGCATTTACCCCTCAAATCTTATTCATGAGCAGGTGTTAGCTCCGCCCACTGAGTTATTCACATGTTTCTACCTATTCAAAGTAATGTTTGTCGCTTGAGGTGGGCGGGGCTAGCCTAAGGTGGGCGGGGTTTGAAAAAAAACTGACTCTGAAGGACTCTTCGAATGACTCTTCTGGCTGAAAACTGCAGATTTGAGCATTAAGTACACAAACTCCAGCATCTTACAGAATAAGGGGCACAGCGCTGGAAACAGCAGGTCTGTCTCTAGCTTGTTCTGTCCTCAGCCAGGGGGGCAAAAACTATGTAACAGGTTCTCCGTCTTCAAAATCCTTATTTTTAATTAAAAAAAAATAAACCCCAAACCTGTTAATTTCATAGTGTCCGTCCCGCTGCTGTCCTGACCATGGTCTTTCCCTGCTGTCATGGCTGTGCCCACTAGAGAACACTCCAGCCGCCTTGCTGTTTCTGATGTTTTGTCAGACGCACACAAACCTATTACATAACTCTGCTTTTCCTGGAATCTGCTGCACTGCTGTGACCTTCAGTGCTAATTACCAATACACAGCACGCGCCCACCTCCCCATGCCCATTGTATTCAGCTATTGGCACAGACCAGCTGAGCACATCCATCTGATTAGTTGTTGCACCAAATTCATAGCTAGCCGGCTCTGTAACCCCGCTTTCTGAGAATCCAGAGCGGCAGTTTCCTGCTGATTAAACACAGTAGACTTGTTGTGCATATAAGCTCTGCTTGTCAAAGTTCAGTATCTATATATACTCTCAGCATCGTCTGATGGGAGTTGTATTTGGCTTCCTGCCAGGAGGGAGACGTGCAGTGTCTAGTAGCCTTGTTCCGGTGGGTGAAGCCTTGCTTGGCACTGATGCTGTTTCTACCCACAAATGATCCCTTGGAGGTCCAGATGTTCCTTTCCCAACCTCTTCTGTGGAAGGGACTTTCCTGCTGATTCACTGATCTGGTGTGGGTGGGAGGTTAACCCCTTCCCTTCTGTTTTGTGCACACCATCATAATGGAGCATTTTTTAATGTAGTAGCCCAAATACTGGGCTTAATGTCCTTTTTTTTTCATCCCTGTGTCCTGCTAGAACTGATGGCAGGGGCTGGATTGGCAGCTGTGCCTGATGGCATCAACTGCCCCTTCTAGCTCCTTTGCATTCATTCCTGCTGTTTCAGAACACCCCCTCCCTTTTTGTTGCTCGGGTTATATCCTTTTCTGCCCAGGGAAAAAATGGGGGGTGGAGGGTTGCTGTTTCTCCTTTTGGATGGAGAGGCCTGAAATGGTTCTTTCTTGGTGACGGCCGTTGTCATGACATTACTTGCGTTCCTGTCAATCTTGTTCTTTACAAGATCTGTAGTAAAATCCTGCATCCTGTCTCCAGGTCTTCCCTTCCCCTCCCACCTTTCTTCCGATAGCGGGACTTTCCAAAATTCTTCACCTCCTGCTCGCCAGAGACGCTCTGAAAAATGTACATCCTCGAATACAGCAATTCAGATGTAATGACTGATCATTCCATGGGGTGTTTAACAATTAGGGAACTTAACCACTGGCGAGACACTGCATCCCTATCTATTTTTAGAAAAATCTGAAAAATGCAAGAGAAATGACCTGGGGTGACTGCTGCTTTCACTAGTCCTTCCCTGGCTGCAGGGTCCAGTCTTGATTGCCGGAGATTTAGACTGTCTAGGATTACACAGGTCTTCAGCCCAAAGCAAAATTGCTGTTGAACAGAGGAGTAAGAACATGTTTACCAACCATCTCTAGCATTCCTGGAGACTTTATAGCCCTACCTTTTTAGGTACACCCTTCGTCCTGGGGATGCCTATTTTGGGAGGGGTTTGCATAAGCCCCTTCCCCCTCATGTAATGTATTACGGGGAAGTTGGCATGTAATGGATAGCTATAAGGCTTGGTTTGGCTTGGAAACACACTACTGATTTGTAAATGGTAAAACCTAAAGGTCTTTCTTGAAAAAGGTACCTTCCCTTTTATATAGACTATTTTGGTGATATGGGCATCGTTCTAGCCATAGCAGCCATCATGGGTCCCAGAAGGGGCCTACTCCGGTGCAAGAATATAGAATCCTTTGGTAGGTAACGGGTTGCTTGCTTTCTCTTATCTAGCACAACTTTGTGGGTTCGGATTCTATGACGCGATTATCAAGACCCTTCAAGGTGAACCTGTCAACAGTTTCACGGTGACCAAAGTGCAAGTAGCATGAATTAGCTTGGTAACATGTTAGGCTCTGTAATGCTACAGTTTCAGAGAATACACACCTTGTCATTCTCTGCACTTCTCCCCATGTGTAACTCCATCTTGTAAGTCTAAAGGACTGCTTTACGTCGCCCCCATTTTGCAGATAGAGATCAATCTATTAAGCGGAGCTTGGGGGGGAAGATTCCACCCATCAGTCACCACGTCTGGGACACTTCTGTTTGGCCCATTGTGCTTCTCCCAACCCACATTTCCCAGTGCGTTAGCCCATTATGCCATTGTATGTTAGGCTTACACAGGACTCCACTTTCCTTGACAGAGGTTATACAACCAGAGGGAGTGGGCGCCATCCTGGATTTGGGGATCCAACACACACCTCCACACCATTCTGTTCAGTAGTGTCACAGCTTTGACAGCCCTGCCCATACACCATAGTTACGTAGATTGTAAGGCTGAAAAGAAAGGCATCCATCCCATACAGCCTATAGCGTTGGTTCAGAGGAAGGCAAAACCCCCATGAGATAGAAGCCTATCCTTGTTTTTAGAAAAAAATCTTTCCGGACTCCAATTTGGCAATCTAAATACTAGCAGTTCTTGATTTACACCGTTCCGACTTGCATCTGTCCCCAAGTTACAAAAGGAAACTTATGGGGCATGCTGGCACTTGTAGTTCCATATTCCACATCAGATAGTAGGTGTGGAACGACCAGTTCCAGCATTCCACAGCAGCACATGAGGTGAAATCTTAACAGGGGCACAGACAGCAAAACAAATGTAAAAACCCCCTCCCTGCACTATCCTAATCAAAAAAAAAAAAACCTTTTGTGCTAGAGTTATATTTATCTGTTCTGACTTGCATACAGATTCAACTTAAGAACAAACCTTCAGCCCCTTTTCCGTTTAACTTGGACTGCCTGTAAATCCTTGGATCAACCACCCTTCTCTGGAATCCTAGTCAATATAACTTGTTTTAAAATCTAGAAATGCATCCAGACCCTTCTTGAACTCTGTTGGTGAATTGACCTTCACTAGTTCCTCTGGCAGAGTTCCAGTCTCACTGCTCTTACAGTAAAGAATCCCTTTCTGTTTATGTAGAAACTTTCTTTCCTCTAGACATCGAGGCTACCCCCTTGTTCTGGACTCCTGGGTATAAAGGGATCCCCACCAAAGAGGTGGAAGGGGCTGGTTATTGTACAACCTTAAATGAGATCTTTTAGAACATGATAGATGGATGAGAATGGTGTGAGGAGAGGTCTCGGGAGTATTTAGCACGGTTAGGAAGTTAGATTTATTTGATTTTGCAGAGAAATTGCCCTTTTAGGGTAACCATAAGGTTGATGTGGCTCTTGGTGAAAATGAGTTTGTAGTATTTCAGGCAACATGAAACGGATTCCTTTTGGGAAACCACAGAATAAGTGGCATTAGTTTAAGTAGGTGCCTGTGGGCCCATCTGCTTTGTGGGCTCTGAATTCCAGTTAGGGCTCTGGTCATCATGTAGCAGAGCGCTGCAGCTCCTGCTGTGGGGGATCATTATCTGGCAACTCGAATGAGGAGGCACGAAGTAATGCTATATTTCCCATGTTGGTGAATGCCCAGGGGGTTCAGATTGAGGCTGAGTGCACTGGATTACAGGTGAAGTTCTCTGGAGCCTTTTTCACAGACTTCGCTCAAGTTGCTTCCATTTCAATGTCCTCCCATCATCTCATGGGCATCATTGTAAGGTTCTCTAGGTATCTTACTTTTTATACATCTGATCTCTGCAGTCACAGGACTCTGGCCCGGTCCAGCCTCTGAGGCAGCTGCAAGATATCAGGCGGGTATGTATGGCCATTGACCTGTTGGTATGAGTTTGGTTGTCCTGTCTGTCTTTAAAGTGTGGTATAGACTATTCCTTGGGATTTCCTTGAGCATAGGGCTATTTCTTAAGAGTTTGGGCCTGTTGACTATTTGTAGAGAAAAAACAGTAATGTCAGCTCACCCGTATCCTTTTACTGCTCTGCTCCCAGGAGCACGGCCGGGTGGAGTCCACACCCAAAACTAAATACTTGAAAAGTAGATGGCGGCCAGCTTCTTCTAAAACTCCAGGCAGAATGAAGTTAAGTCCAACTGTATTGAAGATGAGTAAAATCACAAAAGATGGTTTGCATAGAAAGCGCTACACAGCCATAGATTAGTGCAACATAAGGTAACCTGTGGACTGACTCGTTTCGGAACACATTGTCCTTAATCGTAGTATTGACTATTTGTACCCTATGTGGATGGGTATGTCCTAAACTGTTGACCATTCAGCAGATGCCTAGTAGGCTAACTGAGCCACTTTGCCTTCTCATCTGTAGGGTCTGGTGCATGAACATCTGGTCGTCATCTACGTATTTTCTGTTTCTTCCAACAGGGTGAAGCGTTGCGGGTGATTTTAGTGAACCGTTATTATGGGAACATAAGGCACAGCGGAAGACGGGAGAGTCTTACCAGCTATGGTAATGGTCCTGGTGGTGGTGGAAAATCTGGCAGTGGAGGTAAGTTTTGTGGAGGGTAAGGTGGAAAATTGAAGCTTTTTGATATTTCTGGTCTGGTTCATTTCATTCTTTTTCTATTCCACTCCATATGTAGCCTCTGCAGGATCAGGGAGCCTTAGCCGGGGAGAGATGAGTTTGGCTGATGTTCAGTGTCATCTGGATAAAGAAGGGGCATCGGATCTAGTGATTGATCTAATCATGAATGCTACCAGTGACCGGGTCTTCCATGAGAGCATCCTCCTTGCAATTGCACTGCTCGAGGGGGGCAATACTACTATTCAGGTTAGACATGACTTTTTGTCCTTCTCTATTAACCTGATTGACAGGATATCTTGCACTCCATTCACATCCAAAGCTGCATTCCCTGGTTGTGAATTTCTGACTGTATTATGCCTGTTTTTAATGCTGTGCCACTAAGAGGGTAACATAAAGCACCCGACTGGTTCCCTTTTAGAGCAGGATATGATTTAATTCCTATAAACCTACGTATCGCATAGCTGTTTCTCCCCCTCAAAGTAAATAGCAGAGAAAATACCGACTGGACTTCTTTTGAAAGACAATAGGAGTCCTGCTTACACCACCACATACATTTCATGTATCTACGTACAGAGCTTACTGTCAGTCATTGGATGTGGGCGGGGTATGCAGTACTTTCAGTTTCACTTTCTGCATTTTACTCGGAAGGAGATAATCTGAGCTCTGATGTATAGGTTTATGATTTGAGGCAGGATAATGCATCCTGCTCTCAGGATAATCTAAACCATCTGACCGGTTCCCTTTTAAAGGCCTATAGGTTACAAGCAACCAACATAGTCTATTGACTTTGTCCCCTGTGCATAGACTTCAGGTTCTCTTTACTGTAGAAGATAGAATGGTGCATACACTTCAGGGTCTGAACATTTATCTGAAATTGTTCCACAATTTCAATGTTAAGCTGCAGGCAGTTTTTCAGAATGCTAAACACATTTATGAGAGAAAAAAACTAAACTTCGGAGTTCAGAGTATGTGCTCTTCCTTGGTCCTCGCCAATGGTCCCGATTCCTCTGTAAAACCACAACCCTGCATCTTCTCTATACCTGATGAAGGGCTTTTGTCCAAAACATTGCTTTTCAAATTTCCAGATTTACAGACTTGGGAAAAAATCAGCTTGGTAATTTTTCTGACCGAATTTTTCCATTTTTTGGTAATGATTCAAATCATGTGAATTGAAGGTGGGGTGTGGTTTCTCATGTATAAATGCTTGATGCAAGGAGGCAGTGGTCAGCCACATGAAACGTGCAGTCATAAGCTTTATAGAGCGGTGCAACCAGTATTTCGAATTGAGGCTGCATCTACCTGACCTCTTTCAATGATTCACGTGTACGGGATATGTTCCGCCGCCCCCTGCTGATTAAGTCTGTGTATTGTGTTGTATGCGGCTAGGAAATCAGCAGGGAACGCAACTGGATGTGAATGGAATAAGCACGAATGGGAACTCAAGACTTTTTTTTTTTTTTTTTTTTTTCTATTGGTCTTGAGAAATGTTATAACAAAAAGGTCATCTAACTTTATTGCATGAAGTACTATGTAATCTTTAGGGTTTATGACTCCTGCATTTTGAAGGTGCCGTTTTACAAGTCCTTGTGGTGCACGACTGTTATATATCCTGCAGTCACAGAGGACTCCTACATATTAGATTACAACGATGTCTTTGGTAGAGATGAGTGGGCAGTAGAGTTCTAGTTCTATTAGAACCTCGAACCAAACACACTAAAGATGTTCTTGTTAATTTATATTCCTATAAAGGTGAGAAGAAGCTGGATTTACCATCCATAACAGTAAACTGGATACGTGGAACAAGTTGGTGAAGAAAATTTGGCTCGAAGGCACAGTTCACATGGCTCATTGCTGACGTATTTGCGGGATGGATTTCGCCCCGTAATTGCGCGGACTGCTGTGCAGCGGGGGCCCGGCAGCTCGCCGGCCCCATAGACAGTCATTGTTCACGCCGTAAATAATTGATATGTCACTTTCTCCCCGCGCGGCGTATTCGCCGAGCGGGGAGAGGAGATGGAATCCATAGTTCTCTATGAGAACTGTGGATTACCGTAATGACGGGGATGGATTTCAGCCTTACTGCAGTGCAAATACAGCGCGCAGTACGGCTGAAATCAGTGCCCAAATCACCGGGTGAACGGCCCCTGAGAGTGACAGAAAAAAATTGAGGCTAAAAAACTTCTTTTCAGTTAGCCATTGAAAGGAATGAAGAGGACAGCTTGCAAGCAGGGGTGTAGCTATAGGAGGTGCAGCGGTAGCAGCTGCAACGGGGCCCTGCATCCTGAGGGGGCCCAAAAGCCCCTTTGACACATAGGAGATTTGGAGACGGTGTGTTATACAATTAATGAACCTCCAAAACTGCAAAAACAGAACTTTTGGGCACAGAGTATGATTTGGCAAATCCAAGCACTCTGTATGATATACAGTATATCCATGTATATGAGTTAGGCATTATGTGAGCCTGCAAATGTCGCCAAATAACAGCTTCTGGGTGTGGGAAAGATGCAGCCAGCAATACCAAACTCCCTAACTATTGATCTCTATGGAGAGGAAAATGTTATCTAACTAAGCAGTCTGGCGTTCACAAGGCAATACAGTGAAATATCTCTCTAGCGCTCTCTAGCGCGCTCTCTCTATCTAGGTCATGTGATTTTAGCAGCCAATGAGAGCCCTACATCTCGGTGATGTCGTTTTTGACACTTCTCTGTGCTCTGCACTGATTGGATGGCTGCCAAAAGTGCAGAAAGCTGCTGAAAATGGCGTGTCGAACTAGAACTTTTCTTGAACAAACAGTAAAATGTTTGTGTTCTAAAACTTCAAGAAGTTCTACTAGAACTTTACTTTTCTTGAACAGTTCCATCAACACTAGTCTTTGGTTATATGTGGTATTGTTGCACCAAAGGGAACGTTAACTTGTGTGATTTTTGTATGGTGCAAATAGGGCAGTGCAGTTCTGTAAGCAAATGATTGAATCTTGTTAGGAGCAAAGTTTCATAATGTAATTACTGTAAGACTGACATTACATTGCCTTCCCAGGCTACGATGTGATATCTGAGATGGCAGTAAACGTTAATACATTAAATCCGCACGTTTCCTACTCTCATGGTTCCGAGGGCCTTAGTCCTGCTGAGGAGAGCTGGGCTGGATAGGTGTGTGTGTGTGCACGCTCCGCAGGCAGCAGCAGGAGGTTACATAAGGACTATTTATATCTGCTGGCTGCAGGCAGGATATTTAATGAGCTGCTGGCCTCATTCTCCCCCTGTGTCAGGCTGTGCTGTGTGCGTCAGAGCGCTGCCGAGAGGAACAGAGGCAGTTTCCATGGCTACTGTTATCCTCCTGGAGATCCTGGCAGCTTTGGATTTTCTGTTCCTGTTTATAGAGGTGTCTGGTATATTCCCTTCACCCTCTGTGCAGTTCTTCACTTCACTATTTTTAGCTAAGTTTACCCCAACACCTTCCCCGCACACCCCACAGCCGTACTTTAAAGGTTGCTTCTGTTAAGTGATGCAGAACTTTGTTATACAACTTTTAACAAAATGTAAAGAAAAGAATGCAGTGACTTGGAAATGTCTGATAGCCATCTGGTCAGGTTAGACTTTTTTCCATGCCACTTTGAAAAAATAAACTCCTTTAGAAATTGATGGCTGCAACACCTCTCAAAGTTGGGACAGGGCTTTGTCTACCATCGTAAAGCATCCCCTCTTACGACTGCCTGTAAACATCTGAAAAGTGCGGGGACTAATTCCCAAAACTCCTGTAGGGATGTTGGCCCATTCTTGGCTGATGCAGGAGTTTAGCAGCTCAACTGTCTTTGGTCAACTTTGCTGGATTGTTTCATAATGCACAATATCTTTTCTGGTCAAAGATCTGGACTCCAGGCAACTAGTTGTGCACCTGGACTGTTCTGGCAAAGCCATGCTGTTGTGATGGAGGCAGTATGTGGTTTACCATTGTCTTGTGAAAATAAGCTCCCATCCAGACCATGCCTCTCGGGGAAGGTCTTGCATATGTTTTAGAACCTTTTTATATACTGGTCACCATTGATGGTGCCTTTCAAGGTGTAAGCTGCCAATGCCTTCGGCCATAAAGCTTATCCCACAGTTCAAAAGCCTGTGGAGTACGCAGGATACAGCGTCCATGGTTTCTATAAAGCATTTTGAAGGGTTTTGCCACGATCTCATTTCATACCTCCTGCATTCAGCTCTGTCAGAAGGGGGCGTGTGTGATTTTGCTTGAATTGCATATCATGTGACCCAGCAGGATGACATCACCAGGCCTTTCCTCTCTAGTCAAAGAAAGGTCTATTTGGGTACAAAGGTGTGCGTAGCTCAGAGATAAAGCTTTTACCTCACAGCACAAGGGTCCTAGGTTCAAATCTCTGCAGGAACCAAACCTCTGGAATTTTTTTTCTCTTTATCAATGCACAGACCTCACTGAGGTTTCTTCTTCTTTTTTTTTTTTTAACTATTTGACTTATTACTAACTAGTCCAAAGGACAGGACTAGAATGACAACACCTGGGATTTGAACACTCAGTAGCTGCCTGAGAATAGAGGTGATGTCTGAGCATGTGTGACCAGGAGGGAGGAGCTCCCAGCCCAGGTCGTATCCCTTGGAGACGAGCTGTAAACAATGGATCACTAAAGAAGCAGCTAGAACAAAAACAGTCTTGAATTTTTAATAATGATGAATGGTGAAAATGTTGTTTAATTTGCAAGCTTCCCATGTCAATTTTTACTTCTCGGCAAAACCACTTTAAAATTTGGATCCATGTGACTACAGAACAGTATTCAATTTTATATGTGCTTTGGTCCAGAGAAGACTGCAACATCCCTGGATTATGTTGCTATTTGGCTTCTTCCCATGGTACAACTTTAACTTGCATTTGTGGATTGCATAGCAAACGGTGTTCAGACAATGATTTCTGAAAGTACTTGAGCTTGTGCTTTAATTTCATGAATCCTACCAGATTTTAATGCAGTGCCACCTGCATGCCTCTAAATCATAAGTGTCCAACATAGTCTAGTGGCTTTGTCCCTTTTGCATAAGGTTTTCTGTACTGTGACAGTTTTAATACTGTAAATATCCCACCATCTAAAGTTCTTTGCAATTTAACGTTGAACACTTAATGGAAAATTGGGAAAAACTGCATCTAAAAATACCGTAACAGATTGTTAAACCTATGAACATCTTTTCATCTGGCAGACTCTGCCTCTCTAACATGCTGGTCATGTGACTTAGCTGAAACCTGTTTGTTTTTTTGTATTCGTGACACTCTTTGCCCTGTCCCAACTATATTTGTTGCTGCCATTAATTTCTATTTCATTTTGGGGACAGACAATTACTTTTATCTTCTATGTTCTGTTGTGAATAAAACATGGCTAGAAGATTTCCAAATCACTGCATGTTGTCTTTCTATTTTACAGGGCGCCCCATCTTTTTTTTTATTTTTTTATTTTGGGGTTGTAATATACTTTAAAATCCTAATAAATACAATCAAATATTCTTGCTTATTGTTAGGAAGGGGTTCCCAAATTTTATCCCATTTAGACTAGCCTAATGTCTTGTTATAATGTATCTGTAGGTAAAATGCATCAAATCAGTGATTTTTAGATTTTGGTTTGTACAGTTTTCTCCAGCTTATTTACATGTAGACGGTAGGCAGAGATATGCAAACTGAGGAATTTAAAACGCTAATCAAGTGTTTAAGGCCATGGCTACAGTATGAGGGAGCAAATAGTTGCACAGGTTCCCATTCCTTGATTTACACTCGCTTATAAGGAACATGCCAGCCATTAGATTTGTGACTAACAGGAGTGAAGGAAAACCCCAGTTACATCAAGGTTGCCGCAAATGTAAGTTCAGTGTGATCCGGTGGGTGGCTGCACATAATGTCCTGCTACCTGACCTGTGCGACTCGCGTTACCACCGGACAGGTGTCCATTATCCTGGTCTCTGCAGATATATTTGCCGGCCAGGTGGTACTATTCAGAGCTTCCTTACGGGCTGTTTTTTTTTTTTTTTTTTTTTTTTTTTTTAGGCAGCTATAGGTCTATGCTCACCTGGAAAAACCAGGTGAATTCAACAGGAATCAAGTGGCACCATGACATCTTGGCACGGTGGTCACTTTATTCTGGTTCTTGGTGTATTCTTTGTGGTCTGGCACCAATGTCTGTGATGGGGTGACCGGGTAAGGTTGTTGCAGTTTTGTGTATGATCTGATACACTGAAGCACTAGATTAACGAATAAATGAACTGGTATGGTGAGATGTTATGTGAATACAAAAGGCGTGTGCACATTCCACACTAGAAAAGGGAAAACATTACAGAAAGCTTGTAATGACTCACTCCATCTAGGTTAAAAGGAACAAGACTTGAACTAGAAGTCCCAGCATTCCTGTGCAAGCCATTGTTTAACTCTTTACTCTCCAAATTTTTACAAATCAACCTAAAACCCTGGCTTCTGGAGCTGTTGTAGAATTTTTCCAGCTGGGAGTAGTTGTCAATTAGGTGGAACCAATTAATAACTGATGTGAATTGATTGTAAGCTGCACCCTTGCAGTGACTTTAAAGATCACTTTTCATCTCCAGAGAACCTATGAAGTAATGGAATAAAAAAAATAAACGCTCTCTCAAACATGCTTCATTAGGAAAATGAAAGCATTTAAACTCTAATCCAGTTAAAATAAAATTTGTGTGCATTTCTCAGAGCAGTCTGAGAGGGAGACCCCGCATCGGAAAACAGGTGGAGGAAAAATAAAATCTACATATCCTTTAAAATGTATAATAAGACTAAACTCCCATTTTCTATGCATTGGTATAATAAGTGAAGATAAGTGGTGGGATGTGTGTAAAAAAAAAATTAAAAAAAAATGTGCTGCTGTATTCATGATGGGTGTTATTACACTAGCTGCAGTGAAATATAGATGCCTGTGTGCTATGAAGGATGCAAGAAGCAGCAGGTAAACCCTGTCACATGTCTGCAGCAGGCACAACACACTGAGGTGTATGTACAGTGAGATTAACCCTGTACAAGTGGCTATGTCCACCGCTCACCCAGCACAACTGGTTTTTCCCACAGAAAATCTTACCAGAGTGTGACCTCCGCCCGATTTTTAAAAAGTAAAATCTGTTCCCCTGTAATACTGAAGGAAATCTGCTTATGACATGTATTAGAGAACATAAGACTTTTCTCAAATTCAAAAAAAATTTGCGTGGAGGTGAATTCACACTTTTGTTACATGTGCTTTTTTTTTTTTTTTTTTTTTTTTAACCAACCTTGGTACATTAACATTATATATAAAAATACACGTTGGATTCTGAATCATAAAACTGCGTCTGAATATTTTGCTGTGGATTTTAGGTTGTTTTCTGACTGTAAATCCAGCTGAAAAGAGCGTCCCATTCATCTCTATGGGGTTTGAAAAATGTTTGGAAAAATTTTTTTTTTTTTTTTTTTTTTCTTTTTTTTTTTACTTTTAATTACGGCTAATTATTTTACAAGCAGCCGTTTTGAAATCAGAGTTGTGTGGACAAATACTTGGATTTTCAGTTGAGGTCTATGGGGATAGTATTACCATTGGATTTTGATGGTTTTTAAAATCCATATTGCAGAATGTAATTTTGAAGTGTTTTTTTTTTATTTAAGTGTAGAACGTATTTTGAGGCGTTTGCATGCCGAAAATACATGCTCATCATAGTTTCCATGGGGATTTCACTTGCATAAAAGCCTCAAGGATGACCAGGTACTTGACGACGGAAGTGAAATCGTCCCAAAATATGCATCGCAAATAAGTCATGTAATTGACACCGCATATCTTACATTGGAATCAATGAGAGCTGCATAGAACATTGAATCTTATTTTGAGGTGTTTCAGTGCAAAATACACGCCTAAAATTGTTGTGTGAACATAACCTTACTGTCCATTTTATAAACCAGCATGCTTGTATCACAACAGATTACGTTGCCCCCATTCCTTTGTGTCTCGGCCATTAACTGTGATGGCCTCCTAATTTTTGCAGCATTCTTTCTTCTGTCGGCTAACGGAGGACAAGAAATCTGAGAAATTCTTCAAAGTTTTCTTTGATCGGATAAAAGTTGCTCAACAAGAAATTAAAGCCACAGTCACCGTAAATACCAGTGACCTGGGGAGCAAGAAGAGAGATGAGGAGCAGTCGGAGCGAGAGACCCCACATCGGAAATCAGGTGGAGGAAAAAAAATGTCTACATTCCTTTAAAATGTACACTATATAACTGTAAATTACAATTTTCGATGCATTGGTACAATACAGTGAAGAATAAGTGGTGCGATGTGTATCTACACTGGTCCAAATGGGAGTGTTCATAGTTGCAGCCTTGTTTTAAGTCCCCCCATCTCCTACCTGTTACCAAAATTGTTCATTAGGTTACTATGAAGTTTGGGGACAGATGGATGGAGGCATGACATTAGGATCAGGCTACACAGGGTTGGTTTGTAGTCTTTCGTTGGAGGACAAATGGGTCTGCATAGAAGCTGTGAACACAAAACAGACTCTCGACCAAGACCATAGAGAAGTTGCTTCACTTTGCTTTTTTTTCTTATTCGAATGCTTCTAAAAATTGCCCATTAATGGCGCTTGCTGGGTTTTGTCTCCCTATTAGTCGCTCGAGAATCCACCACCCAGATTACAGAAGAGGCCAAAGAGCAGCTTCTAGAGGCTTCTGTGGCCACCAAAAAGGCTTTCAGCACTTTCCGAAGGGAGGCAGACCCTGATGATCACTTTTCTGCTGGAGATGGTGGCCTTGCAGCTTCAGAGAAAGGCAAAGATGAGCTGGAAATGAGCACAGTGATCACCATCATGCAGCCAATCCTGCGGTTCTTGCAGCTGCTTTGTGAAAACCACAACCGGGACCTGCAGGTAAGGAAATCAGTTCTGCCAATGTGGTATTAAAGGGGTTGTCTCAATACAAGGATTGCTTTTTATGTTAAAAATCTTGCACAAACAAGTCACTTTGTAACATATATCCATTAACAGTGTCTTACCTATTCCGAGATATACCCTCTTGTATGGGCTGCATCAGCTCCTCAGGTCGCTATAGCTAAAGACCTGTTTGATCTAACCTGATAGGCTGCCAGTGGTGGTTGCTATAGCTACAGACCTGGCTTCTACTGCAGCCTAGTGTAAGCCAGAAAACACGCCCCTGAATTCAAAGTGAAATCAAGAAAACAGGACAAATCAATGTAGTGAGACAGCCCCTTTAAGTGTCCTCACTGTATGTAACCAATACAGTTTAATAGGATAGACCTTGGAACTTTAGCAATTTATAGCAGGGAGATGTTAACCACAAAAAACCTCCAACAGTCTTAAAGGAATACAGGTATACAAAACTTGATTCTTATTGAATGCATGTGATACTGTTGTGGATGGGAACAAAGGTTATATATGTGTGATCCTTTGTGTCTCCATTTTAATGTGTTTGTTAATATAAACCTCGCATACCTATGTAATACAGCATGTAAAAGCTGTCTGTCTCTTGTCACTAATATGGCCGCCTGTAGTAGTTTGTAGAGACATTCACCGTGTAATCCAAGATGGCACCTCTTCTGAAGTTACACCCTGTGTCCAAACATTCCTGGCTGTGAGGAGGGATCAGTAGATAAGGATGTACCAATAGACCCTCACAGCCAGGGCAGGTCCATGTGATGCTTCTTATCTACTAAGATATAAAAAAGCTGCAATTTTGTGCAGAAAGCACTTTCATAGCAGCAAGGCATGTTGTGATTGTTCTTTCTCGGTGCACCCTTTTGTTGTTTTTAAGCTAATTTGGACCCCCACAAGGACAGAATAGCCCCTTTGAGGCTACTTCCATATCAATACAAAACTAATATTTTCAGTAGTTTCCTACCTGATCACTCGCCAATTACTGGTGCAAATTCAGATTTATATAGCTTGTTGCCAAGGGATACGACCTGTAGTTTCATCTTTCTAGTCGGGCATGGTCTGTTCTAGCACTAGGAAAGGGTCTATGAAGCGGCATGGGATTTACCTAAGAACTGAGAGGCTTCACACTGAAGGAATGAAATGAGGTGCACAGGTGGGTGAAAATTTGCTCTTTAGCAGTCAGGAGAAGGACAACCCAGAAGAAATGTCGGCAATGCATGATGGGAACTGTAGTTTGCTGAAGCCCTGACTACTTTGTGCAGAGGATGTAGGATTGCTGAAGCCCTGACTACTTTGTGCAGAGGATGTAGGATTACCCTTTGAGTATCCCTTTAAGGTGTTTGGTTAAATTGCTTTGTAGTATACTAAATGTAATGTCTGTTTTATATGCTTAGTTTTTCGATTTCTTATTTTGTATCTACAGAATTTCTTGCGCTGCCAAAACAACAAGACAAACTATAACCTGGTCTGTGAGACCCTTCAGTTTCTGGACTGCATTTGTGGAAGTACAACCGGTGGCCTGGGCCTTCTGGGACTATACATCAATGAGAAGAATGTAGCGCTGGTCAACCAGAACCTGGAGAGCTTGACTGAGTACTGCCAGGGCCCCTGCCATGAGAACCAGGTGACGCTGAAGGGCAGGGGTAGGCGGACACCACCAAAGATACACAATGTTGTTGTCTTTCTACCCAAATGTGCCAGTGATTCCTAGATGTGATTGGCTCTTACACACTGTACCAATCCAGTTCACTTTTGTGCAGGTTTATTACATAACAGGGCTGACACTGGGACATGATGCACGTGTTGGGTGATTTCCTGGAACTCTGTGTAACTGCTGTTATGTAACGTGTTGCTCAGGGTGCCGGGACACGCCTCAGGCTTCTAGCCGGCACAGTGTGTGCTTCGAAAGCTGGAATCAAACATGAGCAGGGTTGGCATTGTACCCTGGCACCAGCCACCCTGATATGGAGTAGATGTGGTTGTCCTAAAATCCCAGCCCAGGCATTAGGCTTTTCGGACAGCACGGTCTGATGTGTGAACGCTGTTTTATACTGAATGCAAGGCAGAATTTGTAATTCTATGTACCTGTAATAACTTCTCTACCTGCAGAACTGCATAGCGACCCACGAGTCTAATGGCATAGATATCATCACTGCCCTGATTCTGAATGATATTAACCCTCTGGGGAGGAAGAGGATGGACTTGGTGCTAGAGCTCAAGGTGGGAACTTGGCCAGTTGGAGGATATTTGCATCATGATGGAGAAAAAGCTCCAACCATTTGTAATGCTTAATGTGCCTTTTAATCCTTAAAATATTTAGATACATTAGATTTTTTTTTGTACATTCTAAATAAATTACAAAAGTGTATGTATATCTCACATATGGGTATGTTCACACAGTGTAACTTTGGCACGCATTTCACCGGGTATTTGCGCTCTAATACAGGCGAGATGCGTGCCGGAATTATGGTAATCTTTAGTTGTCATAGAACAGTCTAGATTACGCCTCCTCTCCCTGCTCGTACAATACGATCGTATTGTACACGTGGGGATATAAGTGATGTCACTTATTCGCGGTGCTTTGGCGCCGCAAGTAATGCTTGTCTATGGTGCCGGCCCTTCTGCGGGAATACCCGCTGATCAGCGCGAGCTCCTGAGATAAACGTGTTAAAATACCCATATTTTGTTTGAGATATAGAACTATTTTTTTTTTTTTTTTTTTTCAGAGAACAAGCTAAAAACAAACAAGTTTGTTTAGTATTAGGCTATGTTCACACGGCTTGACTGCGGGCCGCAATTGCGTCGTCGGGGCGGGGGAGTGAGCGTGGGCCGGCACTTTGCCGGCCCATAGACTTGCATTACCAGCGGCGCGTATACGCCGCTGGTAATTCACATGTCAATTATCTCCCCGCCCGGCGGATTCGCCGAGCAGAGAGAGGAGACGTAATCCATAGTTCTCTAGGAGAACTGTGGATTACCGTAATGACTGGGCCGTTTTCAGCCCGTAATTTGCGCACTTCGGCGCGTATTTACGGACCGAAATCCGGCCCATTTTAAGCCGTGTGAACATGGCCTTAATTGTAGTCATCAGCACTGGAGCAGTTTATTCATCTTTACTGGTATGTTGTACAAATGGCATTCTGCTTCATAGTACAGCGTATTCCTGATCCACAAAATGAGGGTGGTGCTTCGAACTGGACTAATAAATCCTAAACCGACTGCTTCTGCCCAAGTTTTGCTACTAGGCAGGTACTCCGTTTCAGCGTTTACATTGCCGGAGCTTGGCACAATGCAACTGTTATGTAACACTGTAATCATACCTGTCTGCGGAGAGCACATTGTTACTAGTGGACGTGGCAAGTGAAATCGGGTGCCGAAAGCTCTTAAAGTGACTCTCTAAGCCGCCACCTTTTAGTCTGTGGCTGTAAGCAAATTTATTTCAGCCCCCCTCCTCCTTAGAACACGTACCAATCGGTCCTTTTTAGTCATTTGCATGCGTTACATTTCATGACCTTGTGTATTTCCTCATTTTTCTGGAAATCACCTGAATTTAGCTGCAAGCAAAAGATAGGCGTTCATGCTTCAGTGGGTGCCGATTTTATAAAATATTTTTATGCCGAGAATTCTTGCAAGATAGCAGCCCCTACCCTTGCCCTGAAGTGTTTGACAGTGCAGGTTACATAATGTCCCAGCTTGTGTGTCTTTGGCTTGTGTGTAACTTTGGGTTATTCATATGATACAATATTCCTGAAGGCTGTTTATCCCTAAAACATTAGTTTTCCTCCCCCCCTTCACACACACACGCACCCTGTAGAAGCCTGTTGGATCACAATGTCCTCGCAAAAAATCTGGGTAACAACCAACATTTTGCAGATGGGATTAATCTGCTCTCCTAGAGAGGTGTCTGGGTTTTTTTTTTCTCCTTAGGATATATTATTTTCAACATACAGGACCATTGGGACATTGTATGTTAAGTGTTCCAAGATTCACTGATCCCACCAATTATCATAAGTTGTAATAAATTTCTTAGTGAAGAGCATATAGTGAGTGGCCGTCTACTAGCGCCTCTCTACAGTACAGTGCGGTACTACCCTGTACTGCTCTTTACATGTGCCAGGCTAAGCAGCTCCTTTGGGCACCAGGTAAGGGCAGCCACTTTATTAGTTATCTTAGTTTTTCTTTCATCTCTTTAAATTATTTTGGGGCCTCAGACCCAGTTACTAGCTCTCCATAGACCACATACAAAGGTCGTCCCAGAACCAGTTACTATTGTGTAGGTGTGTGCTATTCAAGCAGATTGGATGCATCTCTGCATGACTGGGCCACATTTTTTTTATTTTAGACTTCAAGAAACAGCTGTGTTTGTGGTCTAATAGCATCCATATTGGTGGTTACCCAGCTTTCCCTGAAATGGATGCGGCCACAAAGTGGCTGAATGTTTAAAATAGAGTGCGCTGTGGAGCTCCTCAGCTCTTTTCCCATAAGCCTTTGCTTTATACAAAAGTCAGTGAGGTCTGAATGGCAAGTAAACCCTCGCACCGACCAATTTATTGGGTCCTCTCCTCAAGGAGAGATTTTTCCCTTCTGAAGCCACTCTTGCCTCTCACTCAGCCAATCAGTAAGTTCTACACTGCACTGACAAGGGGCAAATACCCCGAAACAGCTGTCTGTAGTTGAACTTAACTGGTTTGGCTCAAATCCCATTCACATTTCTAGGCTCCTGCGAGCTACATGTGAACTGAGGATAACTACATCCAATAGAGTGCGCTGTGGAGCTCCTCAGCTCTTTTCCCATAAGTCTTTGCTTTAGGCAAAACAGTCAGTGAGGTCCAAATGGCAAGTAAACCCTCACACCGACCAATTTATTGGGTCCTCTCCTCAAGGAGAGATTTTTTTCCCTGTTTAAAACTTGGCAGGTTTGTTAAAAGGTGCTATAGTTGGGGCCATAGTTTGTGGGCTAAGATGTACTGTAACATTGGTCAGTGGTTCGCTTCTCGGCCTCTTGGCTAAGATCAAGTGTAGTATCTGTTCTTATCAGTCGTCTTGGCGGTTTAAGGGGGCCGCTATAGGATGGCTGTGTCGGAGCAGAGAACCACACTGGGGGTAGGGAGGGGGTGTACGCGGTTGCTTGAAAGACAGCAGCCGTAGGTGACCCCACCCAGGATCGAAGCCATGTAGGTTTGAGGGGACTATGATGCCCTAAGTGTGATGTGCCCCAGGATTGACGACCCTGGGGTGCCTTAACTCGCTGGGTATGGGACCCCACTTGAGTTTCGGCACATTTGCACAGCACTTTAACTTTCACTGTCCCTGAAAGCACACGTCCTTATTCCCCGGCCTTCTGGCTAGGAAATAGGGAAATTTTTATAATTTCCGGCCAGATGTCCGGGCAGTATCACCTTATTTATTTTCACGTCACGTGTGTTTCGTTTGTCACTTTTTGTGTTTGGCTTTTGGGATGCGGTACCCTTTTGGGAAACCCCCCCTCCCCCCCCCCCAAGGTCTAGGGGAGAATGTGTGGCCATCTGGTTCCTTTCTCCCCTGCAAACCCTGGCACTCTTCGGAGTTGGCCACCAGGTGAGCACTTGGTCGAAGTTTGGTGTGTGGCAGGCCATTCTGACGCCAGTGTGCAAGCTTGTAGGTTCGATCTGCTTCGGCAGTAGGACCATCTGCCACTCTTCGGAGTCGGCGACCTGGACTGCGCTTGGTTGAGGTTTGGTGTGGCAGGCCATTCCGATGCCAAGTGCGTTCGTAGGTCCGATCTGCTTCGGCAGTAGGACCGTTTGTGCGACCCCATGCGGATGCCTTCTGGCTCGGTGGGGAAGCATTTTGTTCTCTCTGCTTCGGCAGAAGGGAATATGTACCGTGTATCACTGTGCAGGTGCCTTCTGGCCCAGCAGGGATACTCTTCTGTTCCAGGTATATGGGGGACCCATTACTTTTTAGTATGGGTCTGCGAATAGACCGAAATCGTGAGCACTGTTTTTTGTGGCACTCATGTTGCACTTTTTTTTTTGTGCATTTTGGTGTTAGTTGCACGTTCTTAGGGCTTCAAAAAAATAAATAAATAAATTGGTCAGTGGTTCACAAGAAGTGTGTAAGATGAGGTGACTCCTTCTGAAGGGTTAATCTTAATTTACTGGTGATACAATGTAGTCTTGTTGTGTTACAGAACAATGCCTCCAAGCTGCTGCTGGCCATCATGGAGAGTCGTCACGACAGCGAAAATGCTGAGCGAGTCTTGTAGAATAGGCGGCCGAAAGTGCTGGTGAGTCTGAGTACCCAAGTCTTGTGATCGGTGACGGACTGTGGTGCTCTGCAGACTATCACACAGAAGTGGGAACTGGTTACTCTCTGGTTTAAAAAAAAAAAAAAAAAAAAAACATGCAGAAAAGCCTGTAAATTCAACACCTATTATGATAACTACCTGCTTTTGACATTGGTATGGGACTGAAGGCATTCACATGTGAGCTGGCTTGGTGGGTACATAATGTGTTTGAAAGGCTGTCTGCACAAATTTCTGTCATGGGCAAAAGGTGACTTATCAGTTTACCAAATGGATGGATGTTGGCATGTCTGACAAGAAACCTAGGAAAACAAACTCCCTGCAGCCATTGCTGGAAGAACACAAGCTGGTGATGACCACTTTAGGATCTGTGGAATGTTTCTTGCCCCTTTTCTGTGCTCATTCATCCACGAAGAAGACTCTCAACTGGTTTGAATCCATCCTTGCAGATCATACACCCGTACATGCTGATTGTCTTCACTGTGTTGGATGGGGATTTTCCAGCAGGACAATGCTTTCTGTCATACATTGATTACTAAAGCATGACCAAGACTTCAAAATACCCCCCTGGCCCCATAATTCCCCAAGCTTGGAATCGGTTGAGCATCAGTGGGATCACCTCTATCGTCATGTTGGCTCTATGGACCCTGCTGCAGCTGTGGGATGCAGTCAGCGTTGCTCCAGGTGCCTGTGACAACCTACCTGAACCCTTGACTCGCTCCAAGCCAGACTAGCTGCTGTTCGTGATGCACACAGCACTTACTGTGGGAATTAGCTGGTGGTCATAATAATGTAACTAGACTGGTTAGAATGACCTTTTTAGTGCCTACAGGTTGTGCCCTCTCCCTCACACACTATTGCGTAAGTTCTAGACTTTTGTGCTTTTGCCGTTGTTATAGAAATAATTTTGGTTCTGTTCTTTGCTCTCAGGTGGAGGTTATAAAGAAGGCTTATCTTCAAGGGGAGGTAGAGTTTGAAGATGTAGAGAGCTGTGAGGATCACGCTGCTTCTCCCCGCAATGTTGGACACAACATTTACATCCTGGCACATCAGGTGGGCTTCTTATATAAGAACACGAGGTGACTGCTGTTGTGTAATCAGGAGAACAGTGTGAGGCCGCTTCACCATAGACACGGTGTCCTAGTATCCGAAGGTTGAGGGTGTGCCAGCTCCCTGCACATGTAGGCAGGCATGCCCTGTCACACACGGGTAGCGCTGTGCTGCTTCCACACTGGGCGCTCATCCAGGGATTGCACAAACTCTGCTGCGCTGGTCAAGAACTGAAGTCCATCTCTATAGGACCTATTTTAAAATGGGAAGGGGGGTGGTTTTGGAGTTGCAGTCTCCATAGCTCCAGGGAAAATGATTGTATATATTCACATCCAATGACTTAACATGTAAATGGGAGACCTGCAAAGTGAGCAACCTCTTAACAAGATTGTGTAGGGGTAATGGAGGGCAGGGGCTACAAAGGGTTAGTGTTTCTTGTGGCTTAGGCATAAAGGGACATTCGCTGAACGGACTCCATAATTGTCTGGTTCCAGAATTCATGTATTTCAGCTCTTTGCAGTATTCATAAGTCTTTCAGCTAGTTTAAAACCATTATCAAGCAGGCTTGCTGCTGACAGATCTTTACGATGGGTTTTTTTTTTCTGCTATTCTGTCCTGAGGCTGCTACAAATACTGAAGACAAAAATGGTGTGTGAATAGCCCCTTATCTGTATCGTTTTGTGATGCCATAAAAAAAAATATCCTGATGGGTACTGTGGCAGAGCCGTAGAGAAATAGAGCAACATGTCAGAAAGCATGTATGGCACAGATCACATCCACGTTCAGCATAGCTGTGTACATAAAATTAAATTTGCTCTGTTCTCCGCCTGCTGTGGTGCCCATCAGGATAAAATACAAAAACACTGTGAAACCAGCCTAAGGCTATGTTCACACGGCTTAAATTGGGACATATTTCGGCCCATATTTCGCGGCGTACTGTGCTCAATACGGGCTGAGATACATCCCAGTCATTACGGTAATCCACAGTTCTCACAGAGAACTATGGATTACGCCTCCTCTCCCCGCTCGCACAGTACACCGTGGGGGGGAGATATGTGACGTGTCAATTACTAGTGGCAAATACGCTCCGCTAGTAATGAATGTCTATGGGGCTGGCGGGCTGCCGCACAACACCCCCCCCCCCCCCTCGCCCCGCGGGAGTCAGAGCAAGCTCCTGAAGTCCTGGCGTAATTGCGGGGCGTAATTACTCCCTTAGGCTATGTTCACACGGCTTAACTGCGGGGCGTAATTTCGCCCCGCAAGTACGCCGTGGGGGCGGGAGCGGGGGAGTGAGCGGGGGGCCGGCCCATAGACCATCACTGCTTGTGGCGCGTATACGCCGCTAGAAAGTGACATGTCTATCTCCCTGCCAGGCGGGGAGAGGAGACGTAATCCATAGTTCTCTATGAGAACTGTGAATTACCGTAATGAATGGGCCGTTTTCGGCCCGTAATTGGCGCACTCCAGCGCGTAATTACGGACCAAAATACGGCCCATTTTAAGCCGTGTGAACATAGCCTTAGTGTTTTCCACATAGTTGTGAGTCACCAGAAAGCCTCTAGATCTGCATCTTCTGAAGCAAAAATATGCTACACAATAACAGCATACCTACCCATTAAAACTGTGATTAACTTCCTTTCCATTTTCTAGAAACCGTAGGTGTGAACATAATCTTATAAAAGTATACTCTTCAATATTATTTTTTTTTTTTCTTTTTTTGGGGGGGTCTATCCCCCCTTCTTGGAACACCAAAAGACATTGGCATTACCTATAGGTTAAAACATAAATTTTTGTTTGCTAATAAAATATGAAATCCACATTAGACTGTTGTAATCGACCACACACCCCAAAAAAGCAGCCACTCAAAGAAAATATGAAGTTGTGTACATCAGACAAGTTGGGGTCTTGAAGGTTTAGGATCTTGCAAGTAGTGCTCACTGCAGTTGGTGGGACAGTATGTATAAATCGCAGTCAAAGATGAGTAGCTTAAATTCTGCCATAAAACTTACCATATATACTCGAGTATAAGCTGAGTTGTTCAGCACAAAAAAATGTGCTGAAAAATCCCCCTCGGCTTATACTCGAGTTGCTGTCGGCGCTCGGGCGCTGCAATGACCCAAGTGCCGACAGGGACGCTTCAGCTATATGCGGCTCCTCAGGGAGTGCATATAACTGACAGCTGACAGCGTGCGGGCACTGCGATGGCCCGTCGCTGTCAGCAATCTCTTCCCCTGCATGCGACTCCTCCGGAGCGCATGCAGGAGAGGAGATACCACTGTGGAGCACAGAGCGACCGCTCCGTGCTCCGCAGTGGACTCCGGGCAGCCGCAGACTCGCAGCTGGTCCGGAGCTCCCGGCACAGGCAGCGTGTGTCGTCACGCTGCGTACGCGGCCTGATGACATCACCCGCCTGTGCCGGGAAGGCGGAAGACAGCGCGCGGGAGAGCGAGGAGGCGGAGCGGGAAGGGAGACGGAGAAGCGGGGAGTCAGGTAAGTGGTTTTTTTTTGTTTTAAACAATGTCTACACCTGCCTAGTACTGCCTATACCTGCCTAGTACTACCTCTAAGCCTACCTATACCTCCCTAGTACTACCTCTAAGCCTACCTATACCTCCCTAGTACTACCTCTAAGCCTACCTATACCTGCCTAGTACTACCTCTAAGCCTACCTATACCTCCCTAGTACTACCTCTAAGCCTACCTATACCTGCCTAGTACTACCTATAAGCCTTCCTATACCTGCTTAGTACTGCCTATACCCTGCCTATACCTGCCTAGTACTACCTATACCTGCCCAGTACTGCCTATACCTGCCTAGTACTACCTATAAGCCTACCTATACCTGCCTAGTACTACCTATAAGCCTACCTATACCTGCCTAGTACTACCTATAAGCCTACCTATACCTGCCTAGTACTACCTATAAGCCTACCTATACCTGCCTAGTACTACCTATAAGCCTACCTATACCTGCCTAGTACTGCCTATACCTGCCTAGTACTACCTATAAGCCTACCTATACCTGCCTATACTTGCCTAGTACTACCTATAAGCCTACCTATACCTGCCTAGTACTACCTATAAGCCTACCTATACCTGCCTAGTACTGCCTATACCTGCCTAGTACTGCCTATACCTGCCTAGTACTGCCTATACCTGCCTAGTACTACTTATAAGCCTACCTATACCTGCCTAGTACTACTTATAAGCCTACCTATACCTGCCTAGTACTACTTATAAGCCTACCTATACCTGCCTAGTACTACCTATAAGCCTACCTATACCTGCCTAGTACTGCCTATACCTGCCTAGTACTACCTATAAGCCTACCTAGTACTACCTATAGCCTACCTATAACGACCTATACCCTGCCTATGAGGACCTATACCTGCCTATGGGGGCAATTACCTGCCTATAGCCTGCCTAGGGGGACATATAGCTGCCTATACCAGCCTATGGGGGACATTAAACTGCCTATACATGCCTATAACCTGCCTATGGGGGACATTAAACTCCCTATATCTGCCTATGGGGGACATTAAACTGCCTATGGGGGACATTAAACTGCCTATACCAGCCTATACCTGCCTATGGGGGACATTAAACTGCCTATACCTGCCTATGTAATTTTATTGGTATCTATTTTTTTTTTTTAAAAATTCACCAGTAGCCCGCCATTTTCCACCCTAGGCTTATACTCGAGTCAATAAGCTTTCCCGGTTTTTGTGGCAAAAGTAGGTGCCTCGGCTTATATTCGGGTCGGCTTATACTCGAGTATATACAGTAAGTTTTATACGGATTGTATAATATCCATTTTCTGTATGAGGAGCAGTCTGTTAACTTTTAATAAAGGTATAACACAAAAGGTCATAGAATATACGACACGGGTCAAGTAATGGAACCCAAGATGGAAATAAGATGCAATATTTCTTTTTTTCTAGCCTACAAGAGCCCTTAAGGTAAACGATCCCTTAGCGGAGCAAGCGCCCCTGAAAAGGGTGACACCACAAAAATGACCCTTGCCACACCCTGCCCCTCACCCTCCATTTTTCCTGTCACACAGGTTTTGTTGCCCCCTCTCATGGGTTTCACTTTGGTGTTTTTTGTGTTCCCACGGATGAGTCAATCATACTTTATGGATGAAATGCATGTGGGTTATTCGCAGGGTGAGGCAAGGGTCATTTTTGTGGGCCCGTTCTGGTAAGGGATGGTCTACCTAAAGAGCTCTTGTAGGGTAGAAAAGAGAAATATTGCATCTCCCCTCCATCTGTAAGTCCTCAGAGGTGGGGAGCTCCACTTACTTGGCCCTTTTCGTATATTCTATGACCTTTTTATATTCTCTATTTTCTGTGTGAGGAGCAGTCTATATGTTGAGTTTTATGCTGATCGTGTAATATACAGTTAAGTTTTATGGTAGAATTTAAGCTCCTCGTCTTTAGCAGTGATTTGTTGATCTTTGCGTCTTATGTAATACCAGACAGAGGCAGCGAATTGTGGGAGAGTATGTATCCCTAGAGCACCCAATGTATGGGATCTTGTTATGGCCTGACCTAATCAAAGGGTAGACCTCCATCTGTAACCTGTCCTTTAAAAAAAAAAAAAAAAAAAAAAACCTCTTCACTGGGACTAAGGAAAACCGTTACTAACATGGGCCTAAATTTGTTTTTACATGGTTCCAAAAGCCCAAGTCCTGGAACTTTAATGTTCTTAAAATAAAAAAAAACAAAACAATTTGAACTAGAAAGCATTGCTTTGTACAGGTTTTCATTTACTAGCTGTGTGACACTTGTTTTCAAAGAGAACGTCACTTTACAGCCTGTTGCACACAGAGGGGTCGTGACTTGTGATAATGCCCCTTCACCCAACCTCCATATAGTGAACTCATCCCACATAATGTGCTTTCAGAGATGGTTCTGCTTCTCTCCACTTCATATTTTCTTAAAATAGCTGAAGAAATGAGAAGCTTTGTGCCATTTTTAACTTATTCTGTAAACGAAGTTAAAGGGAACCTGCCAGTGATCATGCTATTTGATATGCTTGTAGCATGTTATAGAGCAGGAGGAGCTGAGCAGATTGATATCAAATTCTGTGGGGAAAAATTCAGAAGTGGTATTTAATTTTATTTAAATCTCCTGCTCATTCTACATTCAGGCTAGGTCTATACAGCACAGGACACTGTCAGATTTTTGGCGCATTCAGTGCTTCATAGACAGCAATGAAAAATCCCTGCTGTAGTCTATGCAGAACAGATTTTGTTTTTACAGTCTGGCTTAACATCTGGCAGCATATACAACATGTTGTATATGCTGCCAGATTTAGCTCGGCATGTACAGGGACGATGGCAAATCCAAAAACTGAACGTGACTTTTGCGCAAATCTGCGTCAAACGCGGTCTATTAATGCCTTTGGATTTTGAATGCCATTTTGATATATGCTGTGTCCAGTAGACCATGTTATCAGTGGTTTTGATGGCCATCTCCAACATAGTTGTGTGTGTGTATACAATCACTGAAGACTTACACCGCTTACTGGACTCCTTAATGAATAAGCAGGGGTTTAAATGACTAAATTACAAGTTCTACAGCATGTTTCCCACACAACAATATCTCTGTGCAGCCCTTCCAGCTCTAGAACAAGCTGCCCGCAGAATCGATGGCATGTTCACTGTGACGGATTCCCTTTAAACCTTTCCCTTCACAATGCAGCAGTGGAGCTGCAGAGTACTCCTTGTTCGTGAGTAAAATTAATATAATGCCCTGGCCAGTAAATGTATTTCTCACTTCGAGTAACTTCAGAACGCACAGGGGAGTTAAAATTACTACTCGAAGTATGGAAATTCCATGCACTACAGCATCTTCAAGCTTTATTTAGTTCTGATCGTTTTATGGTTTGGGTCATCGTAGATGCAGGAATATAAATGGTCTATGTAGTGTGTGGGTTTTTTCTCTCCCCACCCCTCACCTCATGTAAATAGGGGTTTCCTAAGGGAATAGTTAGGTTTGTGTGCATAGATCTTATGAGGGTTGTAATGTTGTATTGCATGGGTTAGTAAGTCCATTCCTTTGATTTTTCAATCTTTTGGACTGCTGCAGGTGGTCCAGAGTTGGCGAGTGAATATGTACTTCTTGCTTTGTAACTGCACTCTTTCTATTGTGCTGCTAATAAAGATATTATTAAAAAAAAAAATTGTGCTGCTCTACTCAGGAGTATATAGATTCATTACCAACAGGGCATGTAAAGGGATATTTGGCTGGTACATTTAAAGTAGAGCAGCAAATTATGCCTATTGGTGTAAAATTCACAGGCATCCCATTAGGCTCTATATCTGGCTGGGCCTGAGGTCTACATTGAAGACCACCAACTACAAGGTAAACAGTCATATTCAGATGTCACAAAGTCCGTCCGTCCCCCCGCGTGAGACTGTAAAGTGGTTTCAAAGACAGGTGTCCGTTTCAACCATAGCATCTAACTGCTTCAACAACTTGGACCTGAATTTTTTTCCATTATAGCTGGAGCATGATTTGTCATTGGACAGCTGATTAGCGTCTTCACCCAGTATGGGACACCTGTGCCAGCTTATTCCTGACACCTTTTAAAAAAGGCATGTTGGTGGTTACCACGTAACTTGTAGGCTTGATCATGTTATGGGGAAAGTTGGGTTTGTGGGCATTAACCCACAGCCATGTAGAAGACCTAACTGATTTCTCACACTTTGTATGCAGCTTGCACGGCACAACAAGGAGCTGCAGCAAATGTTGAAACCAGGAGTTCAAACTGGGGATGGTGATGAAGCACTGGAATTTTATGCCAAGCATACAGCACAGATAGAGGTGATGCAAAGAAAACTAGTGTAACTGAAGTTTACCACATGTGATCTGTGTCACTGTCTCGATGGGCATTGATTAAGTGATGTGGTCTGACCTCAGTTAACATTACTTATCTTTCCAGATTGTACGGCTTGATCGGACCATGGAGCAGATAGTTTTCCCTGTGCCGAGCATATGTGAGTTTCTTACCAAAGAGTCGAAACTGCGAGCTTATTACACAACAGAAAGGGATGAGCAAGGAAGCAAAATTCATGACTTTTTCCAACGATCTGAGGATCTATTCAATGAAATGAACTGGCAGAAGAAGTTAAGAGGTAAGAAGTCCTTTAAGGTTCAATAGAAGATGGATCAGCCTTTCAGACTTCCTGGAGTTCCTCCTGTGGTCCTGTCTTGGTTGAGGATTGATGAAATCCAGGGGAGGAATTATTCAGTTGACTTATCAAGATTGATGTTGAGTCGAGAGGTCCAGTACAAGGTGGTGTTCTCTGCTTTTAAGGTCCTTGGTATGGTGAAGGCAGAAGATTCTTGAGCCCCACTCACAAAGCATTTTTGGCAGCCCATTTCTTGTTTCAGTTGGGATACCATAAAAAATGTCTCAACAAAAGCTTCTTTACCCTATAAAAGTCAATGGTCCCATCAGGGTATCTGTTAAGTATGGCAAACTTGGTCCAACTAACGTGTCCATTTTTTGGACTAGACACAAGTGTGGTCAACCACATTTTTTGTCTGGTGGGGAAACCAGACATGTTTGCTTAATATGGCACACGAAGTCCAAGCAGGACTATGGTCCTATTTGCAGTATATAATTAACGGTATCCCAACTGATAAGACTTCCAAAACGCTATGTGAATGGAGCCTTAGAATGTGTGGCCAGAGACCCAAGTCTACTAGTGACTCAAACTGTTTTTTTACAAGAATCCTATAATATTAAGGCAGATTTGTAGTCTTTAAAATGTAACCATCACCTATGTCTGGTGTCTTGCAGCGCAGCATGTCCTGTACTGGTGTTCTAGAAACATGACCTTCTGGAGCAGCATCTCATTTAACCTGGCTGTGCTCATGAATCTTCTGGTTGCATTTTTCTACCCCTTCGTTGGTGTACGAGGAGGTTAGTAAGTAGTAATTTGTGTAAAACTGTATTAATTTATCCTCATAAAAAGAGCATGGGTCTTGGAAAATCTCCAGAAACCATTATAAACATGTGAGACTTGGCCGCGCCTGGTGTACAGTGCTTCTGCACACTTAGTTTGATTATAGGTTCATTACACATTTTGACTAACATTCTTTGTTTTATAGGAACACTGGATTCCCGTCTCTCAGGTCTACTCTGGACGGCCATGTTTGTTTCTTTAGCCATAGTCATTGTCCTTCCCAAGCCACATGGAATCAGAGCTTTGATTGCATCCACAATCCTGAGACTCATCTTCTCCATTGGACTCCAACCTACATTATTTCTTTTAGGGGCATTTAATGTGAGTGTTGATTCCTGTTGACTATAAAATTAAAGGACCAATCTCAAAAGTAGACTGATGACCTTGGAGATCTCCTTGTAGAAGCTGCCACAAGCGACCAGTTACCCGGATATTCAGTTTCCCATCTATATGATTGTCACTTTTTGGCTATCATGGGCTCCTGATTACTGCTGGGGTCACAGTGGGAAAAATATGTCTTAAGTTAGCTAGCAACGGTATAGTAGGGATATCTTTCTCCATACAGGAGTTTGTGTGCCAATCCCAATGTACATAGTGAGGAACCTGTATTTGGTTTTTAAAATTCCCACATAGCAAGTTTTGCTATGAATACATCTAGTCTTACAGAGATTTTGATAAGTAGACTATATTCCTCCATTTTCTTATGACTGTTTATCTCCAGGTGTGCAATAAAATAATCTTCCTTACAAGCTTTGTGGGAAACCGTGGCACTTTTACTCGAGGTTATGGAGCAATGATCCTAGATGTTGAATTTCTTTACCATCTGTTGTATCTTCTCATCTGTGCTATGGGGGTCTTTGTACATGAATTCTTCTACAGTTTACTGGTGAGTTTTCAATAACCAATGGTCTAGTACTTGGATATTTCTAGCTTTTATAATGGAAGCACTCATGTTTTTCCTCTGTTTTTGCAGCTCTTTGATCTAGTGTACAGAGAGGAGACTCTGCTTAACGTGATTAAGAGTGTGACTAGGAATGGTCGGTCAATCATCCTGACAGCTGTGTTGGCATTGATTCTAGTCTACTTATTCTCTATTGTTGGATACCTTTTCTTTAAAGATGACTTCATACTGGAGGTGGATAGATTGCCAAATGAGACTACCTTTCCAGGTGAGCTACAGTGCCAGTTACCATATCCAATTTAAATTCCTGGCTGGTGAAAATGGAGGTTACAACATACAAGGGGTGGTGGTAAACCTAATGAAAACTAAAAAATGTGGTTTGCTACCTTTTTTAATATAGCATAATATGTGTACTCTACTGTTCCAGAGACTGGAAGCTCGATGGCCCGAGAGCTCTTATATCCAGAAGTCTGCCGGTTGGAATCGGGAGGCAACTGCACTCAAGGTAGGGACCAATCTATTAGTGCAGAAAGCTGAAATGTGAGAGCGGTCCTGTGTAAGTAACTGAATATGCTTCTCCAGAAGACGTGTTGGAGGAGGCAGAGGAAGAGGAGAAGGAACATACTTGTGAGACCCTACTGATGTGCATAGTGACTGTCCTTAGTCATGGACTTAGAAGTGGTGGTGGTGTTGGGGATGTTCTACGGAAACCTTCCAAAGAGGTATGTTTCTTTAAAATGTTTATACAGCTGGAAAAAAAATGCATCAATCCAGTTCAGCCTGTTTTGTCCTGCAATGTTGACCCAGAGAAGGGTAAAAAAAAAAGTGAGAGAAGCAATTTGTCCTTATCTTACGGGGAAAAATATTCTGAATCTGGCAATCAAAATAAATCCCTGGATCAAATACTAGTCTCCAAATAGTACAAGTTATTGTAACTAGATTTCTGTAAGTTCCTCTGGCAAAGTATTCTATAGTATCACTGCTCTTACAGTTAATACTGCTAAATATTGCACCATGATTATGTAGGTTGGCAACTGCTCTTCTTTCTTACTATAGGAACCTCTGTTTGCAGCCCGGGTCATCTACGACCTGCTGTTCTTCTTCATGGTCATCATCATTGTTCTTAACCTGATTTTTGGGGTTATCATTGACACTTTTGCTGACCTGAGGAGTGAGAAGCAGAAGAAAGAGGAAGTGTTGAAGACGACATGTTTCATTTGTGGTGGGTCAGCTTTCATTGCTTCAACTTTGAACATCTGCCCTCTTTGAAAGAACCTGGATTGGATTTCCCCTTTAATAGATTAGTCTCTGTCAGTAGGGTTCCAAGCTCACCACATACCACCAGTATTCAAAGCATGCAGTCTGTATACTGTAAAACACTTGACCTGAAGCCTCTGGTCCATGGAGTCACAATGTCTAACATGTCCTAAATATTCCCTCGAAAATGGTCTTTCTATTGTGAAGCTAACCAGCAGTTTCATACACTGTGTACAAGCCTTCTGTGAAAGGCCTTCAAGTCTATGCATAACCCTTCATCCGACCTTACAGCAATTCAAAAGAGCTTTTATACCAGCAATGTATATTTTACATCTGACTCTTTAAGGTCTGCAAAATTGAATATGGAGTATCTTGGCCACCTGATGTACTTTCCATAGTAGGAACTTAATTCTATACGGTTGAGACTCGCTTGATCTGATTTCATGAACTTCAACCCCCTTCCTATTTGATTTTTGCAGGGTTGGAACGGGACAAATTTGACAATAAAACTGTGACGTTTGAAGAGCACATTAAGGAGGAACATAACATGTGGCACTACTTGTTCTTTATTGTACTGGTGAAAGTGAAAGACTCCACAGAATACACTGGACCAGAAAGTTATGTGGCAGAAATGATAAAGGTGAGACTGGAGAATAGTTGCTTCAGTTCTTAGGCAAATTGCTTAATACTGATGGCGCCTCTTCTCGTTGGGTGTTATGGCAGTGAGGGTCCAAACTCTGCTGATCTCGAGAATATAATTGAGTTATTTTCCCTGCCCCACTGCTGTTACATACCACCTGCTGTTCTGCAGAGGCAGGTGAAGCAGTTCTGTGCAAAGGACTCAGGAATGGCATGGCTTAAATGAAGATTCTCATTTTGACAGCCATTTCTGTATGTCCTATGAATACCGTAAAACTGTGTCTGTAGCAGACAGAGTATATGGATGGCCATTTTTTTTCTGACTATGCAGCACGAAGTTTCTATGGTATAATGGTCACTGTAGGGTATGTGAATGGTTGACAGCAAATTGCCTCCAGCGAATTCTGTTTGCTAATCAGGTAACAGACCTGATTGGTCATATGGGCGTTTGATCTCTTGCCGTCTATAGTGTAGGTCCATCGTTATTGTAATCTATGAAGGTGATTACAATAGATTTGTTGGGAAGAGGCTTTCTCTTTGACCCCGTTGGAGTTTTCTCCAGTTCCCTCTTCTCAAGCGAATTTTTCCAGGGTTGTGGTGTTCCTCTTTCCCTCCCCATTCCATTTCCACTATAGTGTAAAGTTCTACTAATGTCCTTTTCAAATTCTAAATTATTTCTGTATGCTGAAAGAGTAATAGCATCTAAAATTACTTTTAAAGTATATCACCCAGCTTTCCTAGACTCTTACATAGTAAACCAGCTATGTGTGACAATCTAGAACAGTAAATTGCCTAGTTTAAAGGGGTTGTCTCACTACAAAGATTGATTTGTATATTAAAGATCTTGCAAAAACAAGACACTTTGCAATATGTGTCCATTAACAATGTCCTACCTATTCCTAGATATCCCCTCTTGTATGGGTTGCATCAGCTTCTCTGGTTGCTATAGACCTGTTCAATATCTCATGATAGGCTGCCAGCGCTGGTTGCTATAGCTACAGACCTGGCTTCTACAGCAGCCTAGTAGAAGCCAGTAAACACGCCCCTGAATTCAAAGTGAAACCAAAAAAACAGGACTGAGGTAAGAAGAATCAATGTAGTGAGACAACCTCTTTAGGCTAACAGTGAAGGCTTCCTAGTATAAGCTGTGTGCATTGGAGTCCAGATTGTTTAACCAAATTTCCCAGGATCTGACTTCACTTAAAGTTGGCATATTACAGGTAGTTCTCAAATGGCTAATATTCAGACATTTCTAAGAAGGGACCGTACCTTCTGTGCCAGACTGGAGAAAGCAGGGCTTTGATCCCGAAATAACTGGATATGACTGTGTATGTTGCAATTCCTTTCTTTGTAGAGAAGTCTGTATTTAAATCTGACACTTTCAGGAGTTATTCTTGCAAATCTGAGGGTTTATATATGACCATGGTTCATGATGTGATCAGTTTTGAGTAGTGTCGGACTGGGGTGCCTAGGGGCCCACCAGTTGAGCTGTTTCTGGGCCCACCGGTGGAGTTTATTTTAGGGGCCCACCCTACAGCTACTGTAAATGACTGTACATGCCTCCTATACTCTGCCTCTTGCTTTTTGCCTCTTTCTATGCTTTTTTTGCCTCTTCTGGGGATGTATATGCAGTTAAAAAACAACTTCAGGTTTATCATGCTCAGGGGCCCACTGGGGGTTTCCCCTATTCCCCTGTGGGCCAGTCTGAGCCTGGTCTTGAGATCTTTACACACAACTATGTATCCTATGTACCATTTTACACACAATATAATTTGATGGAGAGCTCTCATATACTTGTGGATAAATACAATGTTAGATACCAATACACAAATACTTAGTCATCATGAAATTTTTGAATACTTTTATGATTATGGGTGCACAAGTGCAGTTCTGCTACATGGCTCGGAGATTTTGTACTTGTGAACCATGATGCTAGACTTCAGGCAGAAGTTGACTTGGGAGCCCCACAGTGATGCAAGGGACATGCTGCAGTGGTCCCACCAAATGTGGATGAAGAGACCTGAGGTAAATGTTTCATGTTGATGGGTTGACAAGTGACACAGGCCAAGTGTAGTATGGTCCAGACTGCAAGAGCACCTGAGAAGGCCTTGGAGGGATGAAACGCAGTTGGAGAGGAGATGTAAGGGATGGAACGTTTGTCTTAGTAGGTTAAGAAAAGCCTCCCCACTGAGACTAAAAGGCAACTAAATGGTAAAACCTGGACTGAATACAGCCACAACTGTCATCCACATTTTTCTCACCCTTGGTTGAACTTGATGGACACGTGTCTTCTTTCAACCATACTAACTATGTAACAGTCTGAACCTAAAGATCTGTACCGAGCTGCCTCAGCCTGTAACAGGAGAAACTCAAGCCAGTTGCCTCCTGGAACTATAGTTTGAGAGGAACTGGTCTGTGTGTGAACTGTAACTTTTCATTATCCTTCTCTGGGGGCAGTCATTGCTCAACCCTCTTTTCTAACTGAGGGTTCATCCCCCTTCTCCAATTCGGTTGCTAGAAACTTGAGAACCATTCAAAAGATTCTTGGTAAGTTTAGCTTTGTTCCAAACCTCTCAGGACATGCTGGGACATGTGATCCCTTTATTTATGGGGGCGCTCTTCTCCATTCCAGCAAGCCAGTGGTTAAGGGGCTTGCCTGTTGCAGTCACAGGGGCACAATTGGGTCAGAAGGAGGAAACTTCAGACTCTGCAGGAGAACCAACATCTTCCTTGTTACCAAGAATTTAATCATCTGGTGGGTGGATCAGCTGACCGGATTAGGTTGTGGATTTCTCATCAGCTCGGAGGTTGTGGAATCCACTTCCTGTGTGGAACTCGACCTCTGTAAAGGAGCGGAGATGTTGGGAGGGGGACTCTTCTGCATTTTCATCATGGGATTTGTTTCGGCACATTACACACTCCTGGTCAGAGACGCTTCACGGCTGTATATTGCACTTCCATTGTGCAGAGATGTAGTTGGCACTAAAAGGTCCTGTAGGTAATATATTGCTGTAGGACCTATATTAATTTGTACTTTGCATCTGACCCTGCTGCAAAATCTGTAACAGAGCCACCCTTGAATTGTGGTATTGGGTCCCTCTGGCCACAGGTTTCAGATTCGGCTACTACCTCTGAGCACCTCTATTTCTGTGTACTTGAAGAGCAAAAAAAGCAGCATTCACTTTGGGTACAGGCAGAGGTGGTAGCTGACCAATCTGCATGTCACATGCCATAGCATTGCTTTCATGACACTGCCATGGTCATTGTGGTTTGCACAGTGCTCCCCCTCATGTTTCCACAGCCGTCCGCCCCCGTGTCTGGGCGTTAAGTTTGTGTCCACGGGACTTTTCCAGCCCTTTTACTTAGAAGTGAGTTGTTTGTGGTTAAGACACATCTGTTTGGAGGAAGTGGTGGGAAGGGTGAACTGGGGAGAGTTGCAGAGTGTAGTAGGGGCTGAGGATGCAGAATCATATGTTCGGTCATTGTAGGGTAGTGGGGCGGGTTCTGGGCTATGCTGCATAATAGATCCTATACAGTCGGTCTAAAATAGAAGTATAATTTTAAGTGTTCTTGTATTTCCAAAATTGCCAGCTTGGTGAAAATAGGTTAAACGTTGAGCAGTGGTCATCAGCTTGAGGGCTTTCTATCCGTTGCAAAACTACAATTCTAGCATGCCTCCCTAACTGCCTGCCAGCTGAGAGTTGTAGTGCACCACAGATTGACTCAAGGTCTTTCAGTAACCTTCACATGGGTCTGGTCGACTTTTTTGCAGTGCACCCACAGAATAAAATCTCGCAATAGTACGTACCAACTGGCGTGTGTTCCTTGGCTACCGAAAATCCACTGTAAATCTGCAAGAATTAATTTCGATTTTATTCCGCGGTTCCACTATATAAAATCCTGCAGGAAACCTGACCTGTCTGAACAGCTTTATAAAGAGCTGAAGGTTCCCCCTTAGTTTCTAGAGAAGCTAGGTGTCCTATTGCAGCGCTTTGAAAGTTCCAGAGTAAAGCCCCAGCACTGCTTTCCCTGACTCCTGAACAGCAGATCTGCCTGGTTACATGGGGAGATGGCTCACTGTAGAACGAGGCACATTAGTTATGGACCTGGGAAAGGTGGGTGAGAACCTCTTTAGACTCTGAGCAGAGTAACTGCGAGCCCTGTTACGCCAAGTCTACACAGCATTTGTTAAAACGCCATCCAAAATCCGACAGCATTTTAACATTGCTGGTTCTCGGCGCTATAACCGCAGTTGGCTTTCGGATTTGCCATCGCCCCATGTATTCAATGCATGGGCTGACGGAAAATCCGGGCGAAATATCAAACAGGTTTTAAAACGGATGATAAATTCCACGCCGTTTTAGACTACAGCACAGCGTTTCGTTTTTTTTTTTTAATTACTACTGCAGATTCTAAATACTGTATTAGGCTATGTCTACACTGCAATGGACAAAAAACTACCTGAAAAAGAATTGCTAAATGTTCATGAAACCGAGTTTTTTTTCCAATGCCTGTCAAAAGCAGCTGAAAAAACGGCCGTTTTTTGCCGTGGTATTTACAAGCGTTTTTTGATGTCTGCATAAATTAAGCCATTGGATGTAACTCCACCCTACAAAAGGGGATATAAAGCACATTATTGCATTTGTCATCTGGCAAGTTGTTTTACAGATTTTGGCGCGAATAGTGATCTCGTTTGTCGCCAAAAATATGTTTTTATGGATTTTGGTGCTAAAATACGTTTTTACGGATTTTGGCGCTAAGACACTTATTTTGCTTTTGCAGCAAAAAATCTGTTTAAGGATTTTAGCGACAAAATCCAGAAAAATACCATAGCGCTAAATTCCGTAAAAACGTATTTTTAACAACAAAATACATAAAAAAAATTTAGCGACAAAAGCAAAATAACTTTAGAAGAGCCAAAATCCGTAAAAACGGATTTTTGCATAAAAAGCGTATTTTAAGCGACAAAAGCGAGACCTTTAGTAGCGACAAAATCCATTAAAACGTATGGGAGAGGTTTTTAGAAAACAAACAACGCTGAAAAAAAACTGACTCTTTTTCTGTGCAGTGTAGACATAGCCTTACTGTGCTGTGTAGACATGGCCTAAGTGGTCAACATCTTTTTAAAAGTTGTGTTTTTTGTTGTCAACTATATTAATTTTTTTTTTCCTCTGCTGCTGTTAAGTCTGTATTCCCTTCACAAAAGCGCTCTCCTGCGAGCTGGGAATTTTACTTTTAAGTGATGGGGAAATATGGAACTACTTGAAATGATCGCTCTGTTTAATCCCCACAGTGGGATGTGAGCGGCTCTGTATGTCCAATACTCCAGAGAATGGAGATCTGTATATGCAAAGCCCTGACCACTGATGACACAGCTGAAAGACTTTTACCATGAGTCATGTGACACAAGTGACCGCATTATTTCATCACTATTCCATGTGAAAGCTGCAGTAACCATGATGTTAGCAGAGTGGAAAATGTCTCCATCTACTTACTGAACATGGTCTATGAATATTCTGTATTGACCATTCACCTTTTTGGAAGGAAACATTTGTCCCCCAGTGTCAGAATTTACGTATTTATTAGAAGATTTTGTGATTAAAGTCCAGATTTCTGAAAATTGCATTGGTGGGGGGGAGTGAAAGGGAACGACTAATATGATTAGAGCTAAATAAAAATTAGAAATAATATACTTTTTGTAGACTTTTTTTTCTTTTGTTTTTTTTTTTTTTTTTTTTAAATCCAGCCTTAAAAGGACTGGATATGTTTCCTCATAATCTGTATCACAAAGATGTAACTCCAGTCAGACATGCCAGTTATATAATAGGTACAGTATGGGCCCGCAGAGTTCTGTGGATGCCATATTCTAGATTCTTGGCACAGTTGCAAACATGTGATCTATCGTATCATAATTGAAATCACAGAAACATATTATCCAGCAGTTTTTCTAAAAATGGACGTGCAAGACCATGGCCTTGTAATGGGGCAGAATTCCTGGACTATAGTGAAAGCTTACTCTTGATAAATCTCCTACATATATAGACTAAACATGCACCACATTTATCAACAGTCTTAAAATGCAACACATTTAACAGTCTAGTCTAAGTTTGCACCTCCTATTAGATGGCTTACTTTATGCCACGAAGTGCAGTAAAATTTTGGCGCAAGGTGTTGCACACAGTCTCTCCCCTTTACCGAGGCCATGCTCCTTTTGTTGTGCAAGGCACAAAAGTATCTAGAAACAGTCTAAAATGCATAATAAATGTGGTGTAAAGAATTCTGGCACGATTGCCATAATGTGCCCCAATATGTGCATAAAATGGTCCATTTGGCCTTCACTATTACTTCAGCAATTCTGGATTATACGGGTCAGATGCTGTCTATTCTTTATGAAGTAATGAATTAAGAAATGTATTCATGATGATTCATGAAAGCAGTATCCAAGAATAACCTACACACAGTACATCTCTTGGGTGTAGTGCACGGTTCAGACACATGGACGCTTAGGAACATATTTATGTTCTCCAGATCCTGCTATTAGGATTTGGGTGTGTTTTTAGGTCTCCACATGTTCCTTGCATTAGGGAATGTGGATTTGTTTCTTTATTTTTGTCTCTATAAAATTGTATAAAGTTAGCTACCGATTAGAATTTGATCAAATATTTAGAAAAGACCCTATTTGACCACATTTTTCACTGCAGTTATTAATGGCGGACCAGGAGATGGTTCCTTTCTTGAGTCCTAGTTCTTCCCCCCCCACTCTTGTGAAGCCTTTTTAAACCAGAGTGCATATAGATATACAGTTAGGTCCATATATATTTGGACACGGATACAAAAAATTTTGTACCGGTTTACTGAAACCTATTCATGTTATAGTTATATAACGGATATGGTCAAAGTTCAAACTTTCAGCTTTCATTTAATATATCCACATTAAAACTGGAAAAAGGGTTTAGGCATTTCAGCTCCTTAATATGTGCCACTCGGTTTTTAAAGGGACCAAAAGTAACTGGACAAATTTAAATTTGTAATTGTTAATTTCTAATACTTGGTTGAAAACCTTTTGTTGGCAATGACTGCCTTAAAGGGGTTGTCTCACTACAATGATTCATCTTACCTCAGTCCTCTTTTCTTGGTTTCATTTTGAATTCAGGGGCGTGTTTACTGGCTTCTACTAGGCTGCATTGGAAGCCAGGTCTGTAACTATAGCAACCAGTGCTGGCAGCCGATCATGAGATTGAACAGGTCTGTAGCTATAGTGACCTGAGTTGCTGATGCAGCCCATACAAAAGGGGATATCCCAAAATAGGTAGGACACTGTTAATGGATATATATTGCAAAGTGACTTGTTTTTGAGAGATCTTTAACATAAAAAGCAATCCTTGTAGGGAGACAACCCTTTAAGTCTTGAACGAATGTTCATCACCAGACACACTGTTCTCCTTTTTAATGCTCTGCCTTTTACTGAAGCGGTTTTCAGTTGCTGTTTTTGTGGCCTTTCTGTCTGAAGTTTAGTCTTTAACAAGTGAAATGCTGCTCAATTGGGTTGAGATCAGGTCCCTGGCGTGGCCATTCACAAATATTCCACTTTTAATAAACTCCTAGGTTGCTTTGTTTTTGGTCATTGTTCAGTGTTTCATAATGCAGATGGACAATCAGTTTGGCTGCATTTGGCTGGATTTTAGCGCACACGTCTCTGAATACTCTCCAGGATGTAGGCGTATCCATATCCAAATCTACCATAAAGAGACTGCATGAAAGTAAAAACAAAGGGTTCACTGCACGATGCAAGCCACTCATAAGCCTCCGGAATAAAAAGGCTAGATTGGACTTTGCTTAAAAAAAAAAAGCCAGCACAGTTCTGGAAGAACATACTTTGATCAGATGAAACAAAGATCAATCTCTACCAGAATGATGGAAAGAGAAAAGTATGGTGAGGCCGTGGTACAGCTCATGATCTAAAGCATAACAAATCATCCGTAAAAAACGGCAGGGGCAGTGTGATGGCTTGTGCATGCATGGCTGCCAGTGGCACTGGGTCATTAGTGTTTATTGATGTGACACAGGACAAGCAGCAGGATGAATTCTGAGGTATTCAGACATGCTGTGTGCTCAAATCCAGCTAGATGCAGCCAAACTGATTTGGTTGGTGATTCAGAATACAGATGGACAGTGACCCAAAACATAAAGCTAAAGCAAAGTGCAATATTCATGAATGGCCAAGTCAGTCACCTGATCTCAACCCAATTGAGCAGCATTTCACTTGTTAAAGACTAAACTTCAGACTGACAGGCCACAAACAAACAGCAACTGAAAACTGCTGCAGTAATGGCCTCGCAGAGCGCTAAAATGGTGAAACACAGCATCTGGTGATGGCAGTAACTGTCTGAAGTACTGAACTCATGGACAATAAAGGGTTTTCCACAAAGTATTAGAAATTAACTTTTTATTAACAATCCTTTTAATTTGTCCAACGACTTTGTCCCTTTTTAAAAACAGGGTGGCACATGTTAAGGAGCTGAAACTCTTAAACCCTTCATCCAGTATTTATGTGGATACCCTCAAATGAAAGCTGAAAGTCTGGACTTTGTCCATGTCCATTATATAACTATAATTTTAATATGTTTTAGTAAACTGGTACAAAAAAAACTTGTGTCCAAATCTATATTGCTCAAACTATATTTATAAAAAAAAAGTAATACTTTTTTCCTTCGCAATCCAGGATAGGAATCTCGACTGGTTTCCAAGGATGAGAGCCATGTCCCTTGTAAGCAGCGACTCAGAAGGTGAACAGAACGAATTAAGGAATCTGCAAGAGAAGTTGGAATGTACTATGCGTCTTGTGACCTATTTGTCCAGCCAGCTGAGTGAGCTAAAGGACCAGGTAAGAAGGTCTTGAAAGACAAAGTTCTTCAAACGGAAAGGGTAGGGTGGTGGTGAATGTGGGCAGTAGCATAGCATTTCCATAAGAAATGGATGGCACGCAGCTATAAAGACACCAAGTAAACTGGATGATTTCAAGACAATTGGGTTAGTGTATTGAGTAGTTCGTGGCTCAATTGACCATAAATTTGGTATTGTGTCTACTGTGGGGAATGTGGTGCAGGAGGAGGAACCAAATCTGCTCCTAACTTTTCCTTCACCAAATAGTGATCAAGGAGATCCTGGAAGTGTTCTCCACCCCTTTACAAAGCTACATCTGCTCGGAGTTAGTTTTGCAGCAGTGGAGGGGACCACATTTTAGCACGGACTTATGAGTGAGCTTAATCGTAGCTTAATGCCATTAATGTACTCTTTCTGATCCACAGATGACAGAGCAACGAAAGCAAAAGCAGCGGATCGGTCTCCTGGGGCAGCCAGCTCATCTAAATCTCAATCCCCAGCAACCGGCATAGTTGACTTTATATAGTGTTGCTCAGTATCTGCTCCTCTAGCCCTGGCGGTGTTTTGGTGAAAATTTGCCATTCAAGCCTATTTTTCCACTCCTTTCTCTACCACCACTATTGCTGCCACCACCCCAACCCACCTGTTTTAGAACCGATGGCATCCAGTATTGGAAGTCAAGTGCCAAATGCACCTGGGTCTCGGGAAGGAACAGACTTTGCACTTGAGAATCTATAAAATAAACTGACTTTAGAAGGAAAGATCATTTTATACTCAAAGGATTCTATTTATGAGAATTTCATTTTTTTTGTAATTTATGACTTTTCTGTATGGACCCCAGTGTAACTATAATGCTGTAGTACTTTGTGTTGGGGAAATACCTTGTCTCAGCCCTGCCATTACCCCATTAAGGAAGACTCTTCCTTGGAGTTTTTGTTTTTCAGTCCCTGCACCCTTCAAGGATAATGTGATGTCCCAGGAGTGACCAAACCAACTCTGATTCTTCTCCTTGCTCCATTGTCCTCTTATATTTTGCCATGCCAGTCTTGAGCAGGAACCTGGATACACATAGGCTATGGACTGGTCTACTGTTCCCAGCAGGCATGCTACACTTGCACCCACCTCCCTCGTTAGGGTGGATGGGTGCCAGCTCAACTCTTTACCCAGTCTGTTTTGTACACATTTAGTTTCTTGACACATGGATGCTGCTCAAAGTTTGTTGATGTGTACGTTTGAGAATAAAACAAAATGAAGTAGTCATGTCTGATTATTTGTCTCCTGGATTAGACAACATGGGAGTTGGGAGAGTCCTGTTAAAAATGCATATGTAGGATAGCGGAGTCAATGAGATGAGAATACATTTCAGAGCTAGTTCTGAATGTATGTAAATGCAAAATATATTTGTCACTTTGTATCGTAGCCTCTTGGATCATGAATCAAGTGCTAAAACAGTAGTGTCCCTTAACATAACAGGAAAGCATAAGCGTGGAAGAAGATCTGAGGCTTAATGCCCACTTGGTTTGTGAAATATCAGTGATGGTCTCCTTATCCTTGATGATAACTAAGCAGAGACTCAATGTGGCTCTTCAGGGTATGCTCATACATTTGGATTTCATGTTGGGAAAATAACACACACAGATCAGAGTGAACTTTTAATTTTGAAGACAGACTGTAAAATATAGCAGCAGCTTTCAGCACTTCTGTCTCATGTGCACCAACATTTAAATCAATGGGACACAGTGCAACCAGATTTTGATGCAGAATCCAATGTGAATTTTGTGTGGAAGTCCATTGTGTGAACTTAGCCTTTTTATGAAGGTTCATTTTGTCGTCTTATACACTAACAAAAGTGGTGATATTTTGGTTTTTGGTTGAAATTTCAGGATGAACATCTAAGAAAAAAAAAAATTGTATGCACTAAATGAGACCATCTCGACTTCAGAAAGCACATGTGAAAAAAAATACTGAAATGTTGTACAACTTGCTGATCTGTAAAAAGGAGATGAATGGCAAAATTTACAACAGGTGTTTGATCCCTTAATCGCCCAATAAATTTAGGGAATCAATATGAATTGGGATTTAAACGGTCCTCATCATGCAGTTCACATTTTGACATGAGACCAAGACAACACCTTACAGCAGGATGCTCTCAGATGGTAGTGGCCACTGAGCTAAATGTCTGTCCTCAACAGGTTGTAACAAAGATAGACTGTAAGAGTCACAAGCAAAGAAGTGGACGTCCTTTGGCTACATCCCAAACGGACCACTTCATTGTAAACAATGCCCTGATCACACAACACTAGGCACAGGCATCATTTGTCTTGCAGGAGTCAGATAGCATCGATGCTGGACAAGAGACCAGTGGTCCTCAGTGATGAAATTCAATTCACTCGAAGCAGAAATGATGGCTGCCACTGATGCTGGAGACGTCGAGGAAACCGCTATGTATCAGCCAAGACGGGTACTCTTGCCGGTCATCTATCATGCAGACCACGCTTATGTAAACTGTTGCAAATGGTCTGATGGGACACTTGGTTGCCCCTTCAATGTTCCTGGAGTTGTGCGTCTTTCATCAGCTGATGACCGCTTCATTGTAAACAAAGCCCTGTGGAATCAATGTGTGATGTAGCCAAAGGACATCCACTACTTTGCCCTTCTGTGACTTTCTCCACTCTCTGGATCTCTAACTGCTGATGATATGGACACTCTCTAAGCTCAGTGGCCACTTCCATCTGAGAGCATCGTGCTGGAAGCCTCGCAATGGTGAGGTACTGTTAATTGTAAGGTGTTGCCTCGGTCTCATGATGTCAAAATGTGAACCACATGACTGATCCCTGAATCGTCTAATAAATTTAGGTGAGTAATTTGAATTGGGCTTTAAACCCTTAATGACACTGGAAATAAACTTGCATCCCACTGTCATTAAGGGGCTTTGTAGCGGGATTGTGGCGCAATCCTGCTACACAACCGTTGAGTGCCGCCTGCTAATTGCAGCTGACACCAATCTGTAACGGCAAGGAATGGAGCCGGCTTAGACACTGCAACTTCTAAATGAAAAACAGGGCCGCGCACCATTCCTCCCTCTGATTGGGGTCCCGTGGCCAGGTCTTGGTGTCCCGATCAGTTCACATGGCAGCTGGAAGCCTTGTGAAAGCTTCCATCACCACCATGTTTTGTTTTACTACTTCCTTCAGGAAGTAGTAAAACTGCTATCTTTGTACACCCTAATGCATTGTATATACAGTGCAATAGGCTGTATAAATTATTGTGCCCTCTAGTGGTCAAGCACCCTGGGAGGGGGGGGGGACTGTTAAAGTAAGAAAAAAAAATTAAAAGTTCAAAGTGCCCCCTCTTCTGCAATTTTAAAAATAAAGTTACACAATTTGTATCGCCGCGTCCCAAGAAGTCCGATCTATTTAAAATAGAACATAATGTATCCCAAATGCTGAACACCATAGAATAAAAAGTTCCACTTTTTTTTTTTTTTCCATTCCTCTACAAAATTGGAATAAGAGCGATCAGTCTCTTCTATCCCAAAATAGTACTGATAAGTAGATTGCAGGCTGCAAAAAAAAGCCTCCTCACTCGGGTCCATAGGCGGAAGCGCAAAAAAGTTATTGGTAACAGAAAATGGCTCTGTGGCACATATTTGAAAAATAGAAAAGGTTTGGCTTTTTTTATGGTACTATAACATAACACAAAACCTATGTTTGGTATTGGTGGAATCGTATTAACGTGCAGAATACAGAACACATGGCGCAAGTATTTTTTGGGGGTTTTTTCACTTTTGGACCCACTTAGAATTTTTTTTTTTTATGGTTTCCCAGTATATTATATGGTATGATGAATGACACATTTTAGAAAGGACATTTTGTCCCGCAAAATAAAAGCCCTTATGTTTATGGATATGGAAAGCAGGGAGGAGAAAACTAACATGTCAACCAAAAAAAATGCTTTGTCCTTATGGGTTGAACACATTTTGTCAATTTTGAATCTCCTTGTTTGAGATTGGTGCATTGTGCAGAAAGTCCTGAAACATTGAACAGTTGGACACATGCATTGTAAAGTTAAGAGATGGGATCAGTTAATTTAAAAAAAAAAAAAAAAAAAAATCCTTGCCTTTGTATATGCAGAAGGTACTTGATTCTTCCTATACCACTTTTTTGGTGTATACGAACAAATATAATTATTCTGCATAAAATAATTGGCTTTGCCAACACAGGCTTTCTGATCAGACTCTTTATTATATACAGCAGCGAAAGCTACAGGTAAGGGGAGAGAAGGCAGGAGTCTGAGATACACCTCCTGTCTCCTCATTGACTACAGCACCTGCACTGAGTCTGAACTACAGACTCGATTAGGGCACAATATGGAGCTACCTAAAAAACAGCTAAGTAGCAAAAAATGAGGAAAATAACCTGCCCCTGTAGGTACTGACTCGCATGCAAGTTAAGTACTTTTAAAAGGAATCGGACACCAAATTTTTTTTTTTTTTTTTTTTTTTTTTTACACTTAAGACCCTGATCCATATTTTCTTTTTAGCAGTTTTTATTTTCTGATTGTAGATTTCTCCGTTCAGTCTATATAGGATTGTGGGGACACCATTCTTGCCTGCACTGCTTTTAACAAGTCAGAGATGCCTTACAGCAGCTTCATGGACATAGGAGCCTGTGAACAGGATCAATCCCATTGACTTCTATAGAAGAGTTTTCTAGACATGCTCTGTGACCTGGGACGAAGTCAGTGTGCAGGTAGGGGAGAGGGTGAACTGTGACTCCTATTGTGATTGCTGTTATCTATACACATTGGTGTCTCATTTCAGTGGAATCTTGCTTGTGCTGATAATGAGCAGACTACTGAACATCTTTCTCTACAGAACAGGAACGGTCATAGTTACTAGGCCTAGTGGCCAAAGTGAAAACTGCAGGACTTAAAAAAAAAAAAAAAAAAAAATATTTAAATTGATATGGAAAATGAAAAAAATTAATAAAAATGGGAGTTAAACCACAAGTAATTTTTTGATGACACATTCCCTTTATGAAAATCTAAGCCCTAAAATAGAACCGTGCAAAAAGATCTCAAATGGTTAAATGGCAAATTCAGCTGTGCTGAATCTGGTGTAGCGGTAATCACACCACCTCTGGAGGGTTTTTTTTTGTGTTTTTTTACTTCTATTTTTTTCTATTCTGCGTGGTTTATCTTTCTGTTATGTTTTGATGCAGTGTCTTGGAATTCCCCCTCTTCCTTCCTCCTCCCTTGCTGCCGCCCTCCGTCATGTCTCGCTTGTAAAACCTCACGTTCAGTCAGCACTGTGGCTTCCAGACGTGTATGTGTAGGTGTTAAGGTTGTGTGAAGGGGCAGTCATGGCCTCAAATTGATGCTTTCAACCTTAAAGAGCCACTAACCCTGAAATCCGGCGGTTTGGTACAAGAGGAAGAGCGGTTATCAGCCTTTTCAATTAGATAGAGAATGTAGGTGACATGTCTTCATAGCCTAGAACTACCAAAACCAGCTCCCTTTTGTGTGCGCTAGATTATATTACCTTTTGATATATTGTCTTCCTAGCTCCCGTTGGCTGATAACGGGATTCAATGGCTATAATTCAGCTGTATAACAAATGGAGGTGATTTCAGGTGTAGCATCTCATTGACTCTTTAACCATCGTGGACAGGATTTGTGAAATGGTTTTAACATATGCCGACTTGGAGTGGCCTGCAGAGAAAATCACCAGTGGGTTCCTGGGTATAATGAGTCCGGGGCTGCTTTTCAAGGAGAAGGGCCAAAAGCAGAATCGTGTGCATTATATGCAGTCATAAACCGTATCTGTAGGATGGGACCCAAGAATCAACTCCACTGGTTGACCCCAGGAACTCCAGTCTCACACTGAACAAATGAGTAGGGTATCTGCTTTCTCTCGTCTGAGAGGTGGCTGGGTCTTGGTCATCGTCTTCCCTTCCGTGGCTCATGTGGCAAAGAGCTGTGAAGGGTAATGTTGGAATTGTTTAAAAGCAGCGAGCTCTGGTGTGGTCACCCGGGCCTGTGCCAGCTGTTACAAAGCAGCTGTTGGGGCAAATTAAAGGGGTTGTCTCACTACATTGATTCAACTTACCTCAGTCCTGTTTTCTTGGTTTCACTTTGAATTCAGGGGCGTGTTTACTGGCTTCTACTAGGCTGCAGTAGAAGCCAGGTCTGTAGCTATAGCAACCAGTGCTAGCAACCTATCGGTAGAGATGAAACAGGTCTGTAGCTATAGTGACCTGAGGCGCTGATGCAGCCCATACAAGAGGGGATATCTAGGAATAGGTAGGACACTGTTAATGGACATATATTGCAAAGTGACTTGTTTTTGCCAGATCTTTAACACAGAGCCGTCTTAACCGAATTATGGGCCCCTGGGCGTAGCACTGCAGTGGGCCCTGCCCAAATACATGACATCACATTTGGCCATGCCTCGATTACCCCCCTAAGCACACCCATATTATCATGCCACTTATGTTTGGACACTGGCAGCCTGCAGCCTACAAGACTATTTTGCAGGGCTGGGGGCCTTTGGCTCCCTTCTCCACCATGGTTTTTAACTGTTTTTACATCCTAAAAACACACAAACAGTTAAAAAAGCAAAGCCAACCAAGGGATCCAGAGTATGTTTCTTGTATTCCTGTGGGTATAACATCAGTCTGAAGAAGAGAGCTAGTCCTCTCGAAAGCTCACTATCAAATATACTCAGTTAGCCTCTAAAAGGTATCGCCTGATTTCTTCACTATTCTACTACTTTCTATGGCTAACACGGTACAACATCATACCTGTGGCATACATACACCACTTGGAGCCCCTATACTTGTGGGGCCCCCGGGCAACTGCCTAGTGTGCCCAATGGAAAAGATGGCCCAGCCTTAACATAAAAAGCAATCCTTGTGGTGAGACAACCCCTTTAAAGCTGCTGCTTGAAAGTTTGCCTTGCTAAATTGTCGTTCAGAGTCTCTCGTAAACAATTCATGTTTAATGAAAAATGTCTTTTTCTGCAGAATTTCGCTTTAAGGCTTTCATGTGCTTGTAGCAGCAGTGCCCGCTATTATAAAGATGGCCCGCACTCCAGGTCCATGTGGCAGAGACCAGCTGCCTGACAATTGCTTTCTGTAAACAGCTGGGGGAAGAGGCTGGTTAATCGCTGTAACGTCAGTGCCTCACGCAAGGCAGCGCATGTGCTTCGTCCTGAGCGCTCACATTATATAACCACTGCTCTGCAGATACACAATCCGGCTTAATGCACAGGGTTTCATTGATGGAGCAGAGGATTAAACACACAGGGCTATGACCTAACGCCAGTATAAAGAGTGCCCTCCCCCACCACACGCACTAGCTCAGGCTTCAGGATACAAATCGCCATAGCAAGTTCTGTGTCCTCGCTCCACCAGCCATGAACAGTTATTTGATGTAAAACCTAATGCTTTCTAGTTCCCTAAACCAGAGGTTCCCAACCCTAGTCCTCAAGGCACACCAACAGGTCATGTTTTCTGGCTTTCCTTTGCATTGCACAGGTGAAGTCATTATTGTCAGTGCATTCTGCACAGGTGATATCATTATTGTCAGTGCATTCTGTGGGAGATCCTGAAAACATGACCTGTTGGTGTGCCTTGAGGACTGGAGTTGGGGAACACTGCCCTAAACGGTTAGTGGAAACAGCAACTTTAAGGATAGATACTTCGCTAAAAATCAGCTGCACTCTCATAGCCCTTAGGGCTTGTCCCATGGCAGAGTTTTTAGTCGGTTTTACAGTCGTTTTCGGATTTGAAAACCGTCTATAAACCGACTGTCAACCTCTTGCTTTGATTTAAATAGATAATCCGTGCAGCACTCCCCACTGCACGTATTTTTCACCGGACGGTTTTTGACACCCCCGGCGTTCCTAAAAACTTAGAACATGTTCATTCTTCCGCTTGGTTTTTGGGCAGAACATGTGGGTGTGAAGGGGAGCGACTTGAATCCACAAACCATCGACAAAAGCCGTCCCCCCTACATGCCAAAAAAAGACAAAATATTGGTCTGAAAATCTGACCGGTATTTTATCTTTGACGTGTGAACGCATCCTTAGGGTATGTTCACATGGGCAAATTTTGGCGCGCATTCCGTGGCGTATTTGCGCCCTGATACGAGCGAGATGCGTACTGAAATTACGGTAATCCATAGCTCTCATAAAGAACTATGGATTACGCCTCCTCTCCCCGCTCGTACAATACGATCATATTGTAGGCACGGGGAGATAAGTGACATGTCAATTACTTGCGGCGAATACACGCCGTGAGTAATGCATGTCAATGGCCCCCAGTGCTGCGGGAGTACGCGCTGACCAGCGCGACACCCAAATCACCCAGCGTAATTGCAGCGCGTACTGTATGCGCCGCAATTACGCCGTGTGTACATGGCCTTGGGGTGCTTTCATACACAGCGGTTTTCTTGTGGGGTTTTTTTTTGTTTTTTTAGAAACTGCAATTCTTGTGAGTTTTTCATGCAATTTCAGTTAAACTGAGTGGAGTCAAACAGGATTAGTGCTTTGATGGAAGGACTCGATAAATCCGCTTCCGGCCTTGGCTCAAAAACTAAAGTTGTGGGTGTCCCAAAATAAATCATGTGAAAAACCACTTTAACACTGGATTCGCACAAACACTACTGCAAGATACATGACAAACACTTTAACAACTGTAATGTACATTCAGACTGTTCTGCTGCAGGATTCTCCCAGAAAATTTGCAGCAGAAAAAAATATTACTGATCGATTAATCTGCAACAAAATCTGTGCAGGTTTTATTCTGTAATTTTGCTGCTAAAGCCCCCAGCCCTGACCTGTCTACGTACAGGCCAATCCAAGTCTTTTAGGGCACAGTCAAGGTTTATACTGGGTAATTTCTATAATAAATCATCTGATAATCTGCCATTTGTTTTCAGCACATGACTAGTTCTGTGTGACTGCACAACTCTTTGCAAAGGCTGATTTAAAAAGCAGTCTGAAAGCGTTGTGGTAATATCCAATAAGCCACAATAAATGAGCCTGGTCAAGTCTTGCTGATGTCAAATTAAAGGCTTTTTAGCACTTTATGTAACACTTCTGCGCTTCACATACTGCGTATCCCCAGACCTTCCATGACCCTATAGCCCTCGCATAACTGAATCCCCCGCCGCAATCATCACAGCTATGTACTCACACTCGTCACATTGTCAGGAGATGTCACATTATTCCTCTACTGGTTTTAGTCCGCTTATTGGATTAGCTTCTGTTTTTGTTCATTTTTTTTCCCCTTGTGTTTACCATTTTTTTTTCTTTCCTTGCATGCTTCAAAATGTGACTGTACTCCCTGTGACTCCAGAGCTCATGGTATACCCGTGACTGGCTCCTAGGGCTGTAACTCTGTGTATCCAGGGCTGCACGTACCATAGAGGCAAACTATTAGATATATGCACATATGATGATTACTGTTCTTTAAAAAACATTATTAACAACTTAGTATTTTATCTTTTTATATCCGCATTACTTTTAGGTTTAGTGCTGATTCTTCAGCAAACCTGAAGTAATCATTCAAATGAAGTGTGTGAGGGCTCTACTCACAAGAGCTTGCAGTCTGTAAGGCAGGCATCCTCAAACTGCGGCCCTCCAGCTGTTGGGAAACTACAACTCCCATCATTCCCACTGTTATAGATTATATAAATGCATGATGGGAGTTGTAGTTTCCCAACAGCTGGAGGGCCGCGGTTTGAGGATGCCTGCTATAAGGAAATGGGGATGATGCAAAAGATAAAAAGGTGCTTGTTCTGTCCAAATGTTCACTCATCTTCTATATATTTTATAGGAAAGTGTGTAGCATATAGCTGCATAAACCACTCATCCAGCCAATATCTGTGCATTATAGTGCAAACAAGGGTGTAACTATAGCTATGGATGGGGCATTGAGATTGAGTTGGCCCACTGGGGTGCAAGAAAATTCAGGCACATTTACTATTGCTGTCTAAAAATAGTACAGCATTTCCTCAAACTGTCTAAAAGTGAGCCAGCTTTATCATGGTGGGTCATAACGTTTGATAAATTAGGGGCACATCTTTAGACTTGCCTGGTGGGGGTTTTCTTCAATTATAGACCGCCTCGTAGTTGGTGTAATTTGCACCACTTTGCCATAATTGTTGTGTGCTTTTGATGCAGTGTGTCACATGGCCACACCAACTTTTGTGCTGAAAAAAATTGCAGCGTTTGGTGGGTCCCAGTACTCATTTTGGTGCATTCTACTCATAAATCTGTCTAAATCTACTTGTGAGAACACAACATTTAGAAAAGCTAGCTCACCACAAAGCCATGTCCATAATGTTGTGCGGATCTTACTACGAAGTAGTGTATGCAGACCAAATAATTCAGCCCGATTCCGCAATATTGTGCTTGGGGTGTAACATTACAGCATCACTAGAATTCATAGGGCCCACCTTCTAATTTAAAGGGGAAATAAAAGTCCAGTTATATTGGGGATCCCCCAGAGTAGGGCCAGATTGCAGTATGCCAAGGAACAATGGCCCACATTTACTATATAAGTCGATTTAATAATGGAAACCGATCCAGCAATATCGGACTTGTTAAAATAAAAACACTATTGTGATAACCGTATAAAATCCATGAAGCCGCAGATCTCAGACATTAAGGGTATGTTCACACGGGGTAATTTCGTTGTGCATTTCGCAGCGTATTTGCGCTCTAATACGGGTGAGATGTGCGTCGAAATTACGGTAATCCATAGTTCTCATAGAGGACTATGGATTACGCTTCCTTCCCCCGCTTGTACAATACGGTTGTATTGTACGCGCGGGGAGATAAGTGACATGTCAATTACTTGCGGCACGCACGGGAGTACGTGCTTATTAGAGCTCGCTCACGACACGCACGATGTACTGTGGTGCATATTGTATGCGCCGCAGTACATCGTGTGAACATACCATAATGCTTATGCGTTTTGAACATACAACTTAGCCATAGCATTTAATCCTTTGACTAAGAGCAAGTTGTATGTTCAAAATCTGTAAGGCTAGATCCACACAGCAAAGTGAAAATGGCGTCAAAATCTGCACCGCCGCTGTGTGGTTTGCGGTAGTCGGATTCCCAGCAGCTCAGTGCATTAGGGCTGCGGGATATAGAACATGTTCTATATTCCGTTGGGCGCTTTTCGTTTTAGGAAAACCTCATCAATAGAAAATCCATGCTGTAGTCTATACAGCACAGTTTTTTTTTTTAAAGTCTACACAGCGCTGGGTACAGTCGGTTCTTCAGCGGGTTCAAAATATTGAATCTGCTGAAGAACCGACTAGAATCCTGTGCTGTGTAGACCTAGCCTAAACGCTCATGTCGGAGATCTGTAGTGTCATGAATTTTATACGGTTAACACAATAGTGTTTTTATTTTAAAGAGTCCGAAATTGCTGACTGGGTTTGAATGATTACATCTACTTCTGACATGCTGTGCCACCATTCCAGCGGACAAATGATAGTCAGTGTGGGCCTTTGGTCCTTTTTTAAAGGGAATACAAATTTGGTGGCTTTCTGCCATTTAGTCCTACTATGGGGGTTCTGCAATATACATGGGATTATTTTTACTTTAAACTAATGGGGGCCTCATTTCATCTTATTATGACTGTAAGGTAGTCCGCGGAGTCGATTGCTAACTCTTATCAACTGACTTGAGCTGAGGCCTTAACAACCGGCTTAACGACTGTTAGCGACTTCACAACGCAGTAAATTATGTGTCCCCCAGTGAAGGTAAAAGGGTCCCCCCAGTAAGTTATACGCCCCCCAGAAGGTGGTTATATACTTTATATATCTCCCAGTAGGTAGGTGTGTAGTTTATATGTCCCCCAGCAGGTATATAGGCAGGTTATGGATCCCCCAGTAGGTATATAGGCAGGTTTAGGTCCCCCAGCAGGTATATAGATAGCGTATAGGCCCCACAGCACGTGTATATTTAGGTAGCTTATCAGCCTCACAGCACATATGTAGGTAGCTTATAGGCCTCACAGCACATATGTAGGTAGCTTATAGGCCTCACAGCACATATGTAGGTAGATTATAGCTCCTCCCTGCACGTATATAAGTAGATAATAGCTCCCCTCCCTGCACATATGACAGTAGATAATAGCCCCCCTCCCTGCACATATGACAGTAGATAATAGCCCCCCTCCCTGCACATATGACAGTAGATAATAGCCCCCCTCCCTGCACATATAACAGTAGATAATAGCATCCCTCCCTGCACATATGACAGTAGATAATAGCCCCCCCTCCCTGCACATATAACAGTAGATAATAGCCCCCCTCCCTGCACATATAACAGTAGATAATAGCATCCCTCCCTGCACAATATAAACAGTAGATAATAGTCCCCCTCCCTGCACAAATAACAGTAGATAATAGCATCCCTCCCTGCACATATAACAGTAGATAATAGCATCCCTCCCTGCACATATAACAGTAGATAATAGCCCCCCCTCCCTGCACATATAACAGTAGATAATAGCCCCCCTCCCTGCACATATAACAGTAGATAATAGCCCCCCCTCCCTGCACATATAACAGTAGATAATAGCATCCCTCCCTGCACATATAACAGTAGATAATAGCCCCCCTCCCTGCACATATAACAGTAGATAATAGCCCCCCTCCCTGCACATATAACAATAGATAATAGCCCCCCCTCCCTGCACATATAACAATAGATAATAGCCCCCCTCCCTGCACATATAACAGTAGATAATAGCATCCCTCCCTGCACATGTGTCGGTAGATAATAGCTCCCCTCCCTGCACATATAACAGTAGATAATAGTCCCCTCCCTGCACATATAACAGTAAATAATAGCCCCCCTCCCTGCACATATAACAATAGATAATAGCCCCCTCCCTGCACATATAACAATAGATAATAGCCCCCTCCCTGCACATATAACAATAGATAATAGCCCCCCTCCCTGCACATATAACAATAGATAATAGCCCCCCTCCCTGCACATATAACAATAGATAATAGCCCCCCCCCTGCACATATAACAGTAGATAATAGGCCCCCTCCCTGCACATATAACAGTAGATAATAGCCCCCCTCCCTGCACATATAACAGTAGATAATAGGGCCCCAGCATGAATCGCGCTAATTAACAGTAATACCCCGACAGCCCGTACCTGACCTCGCTCCCTGCTGCTGTCGCTGCTCCCGATCTTTTCTTCAGCGGTGTGACGGCACCAGGCCGCGCGCGGGCAGCGTGATGACGCGCACACCGCCCGTGCACTCCGGCGCGCACAGAGCCGCATCCTGCCTGTGGCTCCCTAGTACTCTGCGGAGCTCTCTGCTCCGCCAAAGCAACTAACTGTATGTGCGTCCGGCGGGACGCACATACAGTTAGTCCCGCCACCGCTGCCGTCACCAAGGTCCTAAGCCGATAGCTTAGCGACTGGTAACGGCTTAGGACCCTAACGACCGGTGGCGGATACTGTAAGGCAATGTTCACACGGCTTATTTGGGCACGTATTTCAGCCCGTAATTCGTGGCGTACTGCGCGAATTATGGGCTGAAATACAGCCCAGGCATTACGGTAATCCACAGTTCTCATAGAGAACTATGGATTATGTCTCCTCTCCCCGCTCGGCGAATCCACATGGCGTAATTACGCCCCGCAATTAAGCCGTGTGAACATAGCCTAAGACTATATTCATACGGCTTAAATTGGGTCGCATTTCGCTGCGTATTGAGAGTGTACTGCGCTCTAATACGAGCAAAAAGCGCCCCAGTCATAACGGTAATCCACAGTTCTCATAGACAACTATGGATTACGCCTCCTCTCCCCGGGCGTACAATACGACGCGCGGGGAGATAAGTGACGTCATGTATTCATGCCGTTTACCTATGGGGGCCCCATCGCATCACGGGAGTACGCCGCCAGCTCCCAAACACCCGGCGTGATTGCGGCGCATACTGTACGCCCTGCAATTAGCCGCCTCATGTACAGCGCCCTGGAACTAAGGGCGCTCTAAAATAAATAATAATAATAATAATAAAAAAGTGAAGCCCAGTGACACGCCTGGGGCACGGAGTGGAGGGCATGCTGCTGAATAAAAAGGGGGTGGTTATAGATTTCATTTGCAGTTATCACATATTTGTTACATCCTGGTTATTATGTATTTTATGTGTTTTTATTATGTGTGTCCTTTTTTTTTTTTTACTTTATCTTTGTCCATCAATTTCCCTATCAACTAATAGAACCTAAACGTGCAGCAGCAGCACCACAGCTGGTCCTTTGACACCCTGTGCCCAGTTGTGTTCCTCGGTGACATGATGTCCTCTGGCGGACCTGTGGCAGTGAGTGTGCGCTCCCATCTCCTCCACACCCCTGTACAGTGCTCTCTCTCACACTCCCTCCCTCCCTCCCTGCCTGGAACAGATGCAGCATTGAGCAGCACGTGAGCTCCATATGACAGCAGCAGCAGCAGCTGGTTCACTTGGCACTGGGCGTGCTGCTGTCACAGGGAGGGCCACACCACCACTGCCCCCACCAATGAGCACACTACAACCCCTCCCAGCCATTTAACCAGAAGCTGGAGCTCAAAACACCATCATATCCATGCAGAACAGCAGACACTGCTCACTGAGCCTCTGACCACTTCCACTGCTCACCTGTGCCCATAGGAATACTGCCAGAGACTCAGTCTCTACTGTATGGACTATCTGCTTTGCTGTACACTTTTGTGGATCTAACTTCACTTGGCATGGAGCGAATCCCCAGTGCCCAGCCTCCGCCTGCTTGTCTGGAAAGAGCTGCCTCCCTGTCTGGGTAAGTGTTGGAATCTGTTCATGGAAACCTACTGGACTGTAATCTGGAGTTTCATCAAGAAATGGGTCCAACATGTAAAACTGCCTCTTACTGGCCAGGAACTAATAGTTACCTACTGTAAGAGGCAATAAGTTCTGCTCCTGCAGTGTGTGGTCTGCTCCATTGAGTCTGAGCCAGGGATAAAACCTGCAGCAGAATATGGGATATCTCAGTGATACATTGTAGTTATCTGGATGATGACTTTTTCAATGACACATTGCTATGAATATAGAGTAAGAATATAGGAACGTCTAGTGACACAGAAATCTAAGTACAGAATATGTACAGTAATTTGAATGACAAATACAGGATAACCCAGTGGTGCACTACAGGGCAGGAATTTAGGATCTTTCAATAGTAGAACGTTAATGCACTCTATGTTTTTCAAGTGATATGCTGGAGCAGTCTTCATGGGTTATATAGGATCTTTCAATATTAGAAAGTTAATGCATTCTATATTTTTCCAGTCATATGCTGGAGCAGTCTATATGAGCTATATAGGATCTTCCAATAGTAAAAAGTAATGACACTATATGGTCCCTCAGTCATATGCTAGAGCAGTCTCTATGGGGTATATGGGATTTTCCAATAGTAAAAAGTTAAGGCACTTTATGGTTCCCCAGTCATATGCTGGAGCAGTCTATATGAGTTATATAGGATTTTCCAATAGTAAAAAGTTAAGGAACTATATGGTCCCTCAGTCATGTGCTGGAGAAGTCTATATGGGTTATATAGGATCTTCCAATAGTAAAAAGTTAAGGCACTTTATGGTTCCCTCAGTCATTTGCTAGAGCAGTCTATATGGGTTATATAGGATCTTGCAATAGTAAAACGTTATGACACTATATGGTCCCTCAGTCATATGCTAGAGCAGTCTATATGGGTTATATAGGATCTTCCAATAGTAAAAAGTTAAGGCACTATATGGTCCCTCAGTCATATGCTGGAGCAGTCTATATGGGTTATATAGGATCTTCCAATAGTAAAAAGTTAAGGCACTATATGGTCCCTGAGTCATATGCTGGAGCAGTCTATATGGGTTATACAAGACTTATCATTAACACATTGTAGAAAGCTAAAGCACTTTTCCCAGTCATATGTTAGAGCAGTCTATATGGGCTGTACAGGATCTTTCAATAGCAAACAGTAGAAAGTTAAGGCATCTGATGTAGAAATCTACATAGATTATATAATATCCAATAGCACATGATAGTATAACAGTGCTATTAGATTTCCTGCTTATATGTACATTAAACAATATAGGTTATATAGGATTCTGCAAGGATCCTCCTTGTTAGCAGTTTCTAGTAGGACTACTACTGTCACCTTATTCTCCTTGATGAAAATTATCACATTATAATGTACTAGAAAATGACTCTTCTTTTGTAGAATTGTTGTAGTTTTACATTTTCTTGACGTGAGGCCATTTCTCTGTTCTTGTAGGATGGATTTTTCCCACATGTATCCAGTTTTCAAATCCAGGAAAAGTCTAAAGCGTTGTGAGGATGGCAAGGTGAGAACTTCTCCACAACTTGTACAATTGTAGGACTATAGTGGTGTGTGTGGAACTTCTGGCATTGGACCATTTACGTGACCCAAGGAGTGAAAGCTTAATCTCCCTTTTTATGGCTTGCTTAGTTTTATAGTTTATTGGTGTATAGCGTGTGTCTGTACGCACTTGTACCAGCAGCCAGACTGCACGTTTGCCTACATGTTCCTTGTGGGGTGTGTATGATTAGAGTCTCACGTGTACCATCACATGCAATGTCTGCTAATGTGCAATACCCCAGTCGCACATTAGGGGGCACATTGTAGCTTTGTCTGCCTGTCCTACATTGATGTGACATGGATATGTCTTTTCTTAGCAGGAAACTTACAAGCTCCCTCACAGACTTATTGAGAAGAAAAGGCGTGATAGGATTAACGAATGTATTTCTCAACTCAAAGACCTGCTGCCGGAGCACCTCAAGCTTACAGTAAGTGACTGTGCCCTGAATGATCAATGATTTTGCAGAATGAAAAAGGTTCTCCTAAAGGCAGTATCACATGCATTCATAGCCAGTGCATGTGACAGCCATGGGATGTGTATTGCACCCATGTGACCACCACGTTCAAGGCTCTCGCAATTATGAAACTGATTCTAGGCTGCCGTGTGACAAGTAGCTGACTTATTATATAATCATTTTATTATTCTTAAGGGCTCTCGTCACTAGAACCAAGCTGACAATGTAATAAAGAAGAATGACACTATGTTATAGTCTAGTTCCAAGAGCATGCAATCTAAAGGGAAAAACTTCTCATCTGCCCCTTATATATTAATCTTTAAGGAAGACTTTTAAATGAACATATACTTTATTCAGTTTTTAAGAATGAAGTCCCGAAAGACCTTGAGTCTTGTTCAGCTCGAGTCATCTTCTTCTGCCAAGTTATTAAAATTCCATTTAGAGATTGATTGGGCTGAGTGACAACCAATTTGTCCCCCATTACAGCCACCACAAGGGTTTTCACCCAACTTCCCTAGACCACTGAATGACCAGTTTGCTTAAATTGCCACATTCTCCTGTGGCTGCTGATCTTGGTATTTTGCTCAGAAGTCTTGGAAATTTCGGTGTTCACCTTTGTGAGAATTTTTATGGCGGGTGCATTGGTTTTCATCATGACTTAAGAACTCATAGTGGGGGTAATGCTCCTTAATGACAGCCCTATATCTTATGTTCAGATATGGACTCATCAGGAAACTTCTGTTTTTCCCCATTAGATTGGGAAGATTTGACATCTGACATTGTTGCATGTCCAAGGCTTTGAGATATGTTGGATATTAATCTAATTGCTTCTTTTTACAGACACTGGGACACCTTGAGAAAGCCGTAGTGCTGGAACTGACCCTCAAACACGTGCAGTCCTTATCCAACCTGATCGAGCAGCAACAGCAGCAGATCCTAACACTTCAGAAGGGTCAGTATTTCTTCTCATTGTCACTCACTTATACTACATCTTACACCATTTCTTCTGGTAATTGGCCCTCAAAGCTTTTTCCTTGATGGGGTTATGGGCATCACATAATGGGATCATGACAAAGAGAATGCCAGTCAAGGAACTGTACCTAATGATCTCCTTCCAAGTGTTAATGTGCTAGTGAGTCTTTGCAGATAGGTGCACAGTCTTATTTGAGGATCAGTTGAGGTAATAATCTTATTTCTAGGCCATTATATTTCAGTGTTTAATTTAAAATCTCCTTTTTCCAGGTGGTTCATCCATGAGCAGCAAAACCTCAGAGGATGATATGTTTCGCTCAGGGTTCCAGCTGTGTGCAGAAGAAGCTCTAAGATTCTTACAAGGAGGAGAGAAGCGTGAACTTGTAGCTCACCTCCATCGCGTGGCTTCTGATCTTAACCACAGTCCCACAAGAGTTACCAAATCAGAAGAAAAACCAAGTCCTAAGGCTCAAGCCACCAACTGCGTACCTGTGATTTGCCGAGCTGCCCCTCTCCAATCCGGAGAACAGAGTGGCACTGACACGGACACTGACAGTGGGTATGGAGGGGAAGTGGAAAAAGTAGAATCCAGTCAGGAACAAGAGAGTGCCATTAAGGAAGACACCTCTAGATTGATAGCCCTACACCGGATCATCAAACAAGAACATGAAGAAATTCCAAAAAAGAGGCCTAGACTGGAAACTGCAGATAGTGATCCCCGATTCTGCAGCAGTGACCTTCCTTCGACGGGGTCTTATCCTACTCCTCCACCCTTTTGTTTTCCCTTTTATTTGATACCCCCAACCCCCTCTGCCTACCTGCCCATGCTGGAAAAATGTTGGTACTCAGGATCTATGCCTATGTTGTATCCCAACTTATCACAATCTGGACTGCTGAGTCAAGATAATGTCCCACAAGTTCACTCCCCATCGATGCCATCCATGGACTCTTCTGCCTTATTACAAGCACTTAAACAGCTACCCACAGTGGGTGCAGATCCCAAAGACTGAGGAGGCAAAACCTTTGCTCGTATTACCAGAGCAAACAACCATTGATGAGGTCCTGCAGTTTGAGACTGCAGGAGAAACTGGGGCCCACCAGTATAAGACTCTGCAAGAGAAACTGGGACCCACCCGTATGAGACTCTGTAAGGTGGTGACCACCTCTGTGAGAAGAGGGGCCTTTAAGTGAACATAAAAGTTCAGTAAAGGAGCAGGAGCAGAAGACACTCTTGTGACCAATGCTGTGGAATAACAAGATATATGGAGGTAGCTTAGTCCATCAAATGAGGCAGAGCAAGGAGAACACCAAATAGACCTGCTCTAGATGATAAGTGGAAGCACCCCAACCTGTGTCGATCATCATCTCCATACATCTTTAACATGGTAACTGAGGCTGTCTGGGCTTGGAGTTCTGTAGCAGCTGATGCTCCTTTTCCAAATCAAAGAAAGACCATGAATATTTGAAAGAACCTTTTGCAGCACTGGACTTGATGGGGTTTCATAAACTTGTTCAGCCCCCAAAACCTGCCAGCCCTTGCTTCACTTGCCCTATGGGGTTCAAGGCTCTAGTAAACAGCACTTTATATTAGTAAATTAGGTCTGTTCCTCCTTCCGGACTCTTGACCAGTTTCCGGGATTAAGAGGAGAATGTCAAGAAAAATAAATAAATATTTTTGAGAAAAACAAAATCTTTATTTTGTGAAAGTTTGTGGCCTTTAATAATTCAAATGTACAGAAGTAGAAGGGTAGCGGTGGACTCTGCCCAACCACCCGCTCCCTCCCTTGCTTTCCTGGGGTCAGTGTGACACGTACGCAAGGTGTGACTCACTGGTCCAGGTGCATATAACAATAGGTCTTTTCTCAAGAACTCAGCATGGGAGGGGTTAAGGAGTGGGGGCCTATGGCACTTTGATGTCAGGCAGACAGCTCAGTTCCCCTTCACTTGTTTTGACAGTGTCACCTCCCTGTCACCCTTTGCATGTTGACACAGTCAGGCTTCCGAATGTTGCTTTCATGTGCAGCCTGAGGCTAAATGTATCCCCTGCTTCCTGGAATGAGACGTGACTGGCAAGCATTCAACAGCAGCTTGCTGACACCATGCGCTCCAGTCCACCTCCCTCACGTTGCACCTTGCTCATTTTACTTCACACCCCCTGATGGTGTACTTTCCCTAAAAGACCTTCCCTTGTACTGCAGCCAGTGTATGAGTCTATATTCTGCAGGCGATATCACGTGAACATTGTCCTTGTGCCCTGTGTCCAGTAATCCCTTTGGGGTCACAGACAGTCTGGGTTCATACTGGAGCATGCTTCAGGGTTTGTGCATTGTGCAGTAATACACTACCAACCTGTAAAAGCTCATAGAGGATGATGATCCATGAAGTGCGACCCAGGCTCCCGGAGGCACCGTGCATGATATAGACGATGTCCACCCACCTTATTCAAAGATCAGGAAGGAAAATAAACACTTAGGGGGACACATTTATCAAGACAGTTGTGCCAGAATTCTGGGACAAGCGGTTCTGTGCCCTAGGCAAATAAGGCATGCAGCGCCCTCACCCCTCCCCTCTCAATGTAAAATTCAGCCCCTTCCATTTGCGCCTCCTTCCTGCCTGTTATGAAGTAGAGCCCTAGGTGGTCACCTATCTTCGCCAACCTGTTGTCCTGGCCCTGTGCACATGCTTTACACCACAGTTCTTATATGTTTTAGACAGTTTTGTAGAGACTTCTGTGCCTTGGCCAATTAAAGGGGTGTGGCCTCATTAAAAGGGACGTGGCTTCACGGAAAGAGGCATGACCTATTGTGCACCAAAAAATGTGTCAACATTTTGCAGCAGTTAGTGGCATAAAGCCAATTTATAAATTATGTAAAGTTAGACTAGAGAGTTCTAACATTATCAACTCCATGATAAATGTGCCACATTGTAAGACTGTCCTAAATCTGGCCCAGTGTGTTTTTATGTGTAATACATGGCAGAAATGCAAGGGACCTCCGATTTCTGTCGTGCCAGTGCAATACTAAATGGTAATGCCTGGAACAATAACACCTTAAACTTATGATAGAAGACATAATAATAGTAAGCGAACAATATTTTCTGGTCCATATTATACTAGGTATATTCCTGTATATTGGAGGAGCATTATAGTCTGTTATTTTCATGTGCATAGGAGGCAGTATTATAGTAGTTATGTTCTTACACATAGGGAGCAGAATTATAGTAGTTATATTCTTGTACATATAGGGCAGTATTATACTAGTTATATTCTTGTACATAGGGGGCAGTATTATGGTGATTATATTCTTGTATATAGAAGGCAGTATTATAGCAGTTATATTATTGTTTATATGATGCAGTATATTCTTGTACATATGAGGCAGCATAATAGTAGTTATATTCTTGTACATAAGGGGCAGTGTTATAGAAGTAATATTCTTGTACATAAGGGGCAGTATTATAGTAGTTATATTCTTGTACATAGGGGGCAGTATTATAGTAGATATGTTCTTGTACAAAGGAGGCAATATTATGGTTGTTATATTCATTTACACAAGGAGCAGTATATTTTTGTACATAGGAGGCAATATTATAGTAGTTATATTCCTTTACATAGAAGGAAGTATTATTGTATTTTTTCCGTTTTTAGGAGGCAGTATTATATATTAATTCTTTTATAAGGGGGGAGTTTTTATGTATTTATTCTTTTACATAGGGGGGAATATGAGTAGTTATATTCCGTACATGGAATAGGGGTTTTATATTTTGTATACGGGAGCTTTATAGTATTGTTTTTTGGGATGGAGAGGCAGTATTAAGCTCTTTTAAGGGCCATTGTAATTAATTTTTTCTTGTGTACGGGGGCAGTATTCTAGTATTTATTTTTGTAAATAGGGGCGTAGTTAGTATTAATGTTGTACAAAACTAAAAAAACTATTTATTCTTGTAGATAGGGGCTTTTTTAAAGATCATTTCTTGTATTTGGGGGGAGAAACTATATATTTTGTTTTATGGGGGATTTTATAGATTTATTCTTGTATTAGGAGCAGTATATTCTTGTACATAGGGGGCAGCATTAGTTTTATTCTTTTTTACAAAGGGGCAAATATTTTTAGTGTTTATTCTTGTACTAGGGGGAGTATTTTAGTTTATATTCTTTTACATAGGGGGCGTTTAGTAGTTTTTTTCTTGTACAAAGGGGCAATATTTGGTTGTTATATTCATTTACCAAGACAGTTTTTTTGTACTAGGGGGCAATATTAATTTAATTCCTTTACCATGAAGGAAGTTTATAGAGTTATATTCCTTATAAGGAGGCAGTATTAAAGTAGTTTTTTTGTATTAGGGGGGAGTTTTAATATAGTTATATTCTGTACTTAGGGGGCAATATTTAGTAGTTTAATCCGTACATGGAATATGGTTGTTATATTCATGTATACAGGGAGCAGTATTTTTAAATATTTTTTTTTTTGTAGTGAAGGCAGTATTATACGTCTTTTGGGGCCCGTTTTTATAATAATTTATTCTTGTGTACAGGAGGCAGTATTCTAGTAGTTCTATATTTGTATATAGGAGCAGTAGTATAGTGATTTTAGTTTTGTACATAAGGGCATTATTATACTAGTTATATTCTTATAGATAGGGACAGTATTAAAGTAGTCATATTCTTGTATATAGGGGGCAGTATCATACTAGTCATATTCTTGTATATAGGGGGCAGTATTATTGTAGTTATATTCTAGTGCAGAGGATAAGCACCATTATAGTAAAATATAATTCTTTAAATTTTTGTAATTTATTTATTTTTTTTACATTTGCTTTAATTAGATTATCCTACAATAGCTAAATATGCGGCAGACTTATGAACTGCTCTTGCAAGAAAGCAAAACATTCTTTTTTACCCTTTCTTTTTTTTGCTATGATAAAATTACCTTGCCCGATCTACTAGTTTTTAAAGCGATATGGGGGGGGGGGGGGGGGGGGGGGGGGGGGGGGGGGGGGGGGGGGGGGGGGGGGGGGGGGGGGGGGGGGGGGGGGGGGGGGGGGGGGGGGGGGGGGGGGGGGGGATTGTATCAGTCTTCCCCATTGAAAGTCATTAATAATATATGCTTGCTAAAGGAAATTTTTCAGGAGGAAACCTCATGCCCCATTATCCCTCGAGCCTTTCAATGTTATCCTTTTTTTATACCAGGAATGGCTGTTATCAGCCTTCTATATGGATGTAAAAGTCTCTGGAGATTCTCAGCACTGGAGACAGATGACAAAGTGATCATGTTGAGTAAAAATCGTCTGCACTTCCCGTCACTTATCTAACTGAGGAGCAAAGAGAATCACCCTCTCCAAGCTTGAAATGGCTGATTACAGGGAGCAATAGATTGCGTTCACTTCTTCATTGCTGATAAATAGGGACAGTAAACAGGCTCAGACTGGCCCACAAGGAACCAGGAAAAACTCCTGTTGGGCCTCCAGGCATGGCGCGCCTCTGAGAAGAGCTGGCCTGGGGACGCTTTTCGAGTAGAAAGGCAGAAAGCATGAGTCATGTAAAAATGGCAATTATGTACAACTGTAAGGGCCCCAAAGAATCAAGTCCACCGGCCCCCAAAAATCAAGTCCCCTCTGGCCCCAAGAATCAAGTCCACTGCTGGGCCCCCAAAATCAAATCCCCTTTCTGGGGCCCCCGAATCGCTCCAAGGTGGGGCCCCAAAAACCACCTCCATGGGGGACCCCTAAAAACCCCCTCCATGGGGGGGCCCCTAAACCACCCCCCCTGGTGGGCCCCTAGAACCACCTCCACGGTGGGGCCCCCCAAAACCACCTCCATGCTGGGCCCCCCGAAAACCCTACATGGGGGGGCCCCCGAACCCCCTCCCCTTGTGGCCCCCAAAACCACCCCCCACTGTGGACCCAAGAAAACAACTCCACTGCTGGGGGCCCCCAAAAATCAACCCACGAGGGCCCAGAAACAAATCCATGCTGGGGCCCCCAAAAATCAACTCCACTGCTGTGATATGAAAACAACTCCACGCGTGCCCTAGCCAACTCCACTGCGTGACCTAAGAATCAACTCCAGATGGGGCCCCCAAAAATCAACTCCACTGCTAGCCCCCCGGAATCAACTCCATGCGAGGCCCCCGGAACAACTCCATCTGAGCCCCAGGGAAACAACTCCACTGGACCCCAGGAATCAACTCCACTGCTGGCCCCCCGAATCAACTCCACGCTGGGCCTCAAGAATCAAATCCACTGCTGGCCCCATGTATAACCCACGAGGGCCCCAAAATCAAATCCAGATGGGGTTCAAAATCAACTCCACTGCTGTTTCCTTGAATCAACTCCCCTGATGGGCCCCAAGTAACAACTCCCCTGAGGGCCCCAAGAATCAACCCACTGATGACCCCAAAAATCAAATCCCCGATGGGCCCCAAGAACAATCCCTGAGGGCCCCAAACCACCCCACTGGTGGGCCCTAGAACCACCTCCATGGTTTCCCCCAGAACCACCTCCACTGTGGGCCCCCGAACCACCCCCCTGTGACCAAAAAATCAACCCTTAATGGGGCCCAAGAAACAACTCCGTGGGGCCCCAAGAAACAACTCCCCTGATGGGGCCCCAAAAACCACCCCCACTTGTGGGGCCCCAAACCCCCCACTTGGGTCCCAAACCACCCCACATGGCCCCCAAACACCCCATGGTGGGCCCCAAAAAACCACCCCCACTGGTGGCCCCAAAAAACTACCCCCTGCTGGGCCCCCAAAAAAAAATCATCACTGGTGGGGCCCCAAAAACTACCCCCACGGTGGGCCCAAGAACCACCTCCGGGGGGGGCCCCCAGAACCACCTCCCTTTTGGGCCCCTAAAACCCCCACTGCTGGGCTCCAGAACCACCTCCAATTTTTGGGGCCCCAGAACCCCCCCACTGGGGGCCCCCAGAACCACCCCCCCTGGGGGGCCCCCAGAACCACCTCCACTGGGGGGCCCCAAAAAACCACATCCACTGGTGGGCCCAAAAAATCACCTCCCTGCCGCCCCTAAACCACCCCCACGCTGGGCCCAAAGAACCACCTCCACGTTGGGCCCAAAAAACACCTCCACGCTGGGGCCCCAAGAACAAATCCACTCCGGCCCCAGAACACCTCCCCGCCGGGGCCCAAAGACCACCTCCCCTCCGGGCCCAAAAAAACCCCCTCCACTTGGCCCCAAGAACCACCTCCATGCTGGGGGCCCCAAAATCAATTCCATGCTGGGCCCCCGAACCCCTCCCCTCTGGGGCCCCAAAAACACCCCCATCTGGGCCCCAAAAACTACTCCCCTGCTGGCCCCAAGAACCCCGCGGGCCCCAAAATCAACTCCCTGTGGGCCCCAAAAACCCCTCCACTGCTGGGCCCCAAGAACCACCTCCACGTGGGGCCCCCAAAACAACCCCTGTGGGCCCCCAAAAAACCACCCCACGCTGGCCCCAAGAAACACCTCCACTGCTGGGCCCCCAAAAATCAATCCACTGCTGGCCCCAAAAAACCCCCCCACTGCTGGGGCCCCAAAACCCCTCCACTGCTGGGCCCCAAGAACCCCTCCCCGCTGGGCCCCAAAAACTACCTCACTGCTGGGCCCCCAAAATCACCTCCACTGGTGGGCCCCCAAAAACTACCTCCACTGGTGGCCCCCCCAAAAAAAAACCACCTCCATGGTGGCCCAAACCCCCTCCTTTGGGCCCCAAAAACCACCCCATGTGGGCCCCAAAACCACCCCCATGCTGGGGCCCCAAACAACTCCACTGCTGGGGGCCCCAAAAACACCCCCACTGCTGGGCCCCCAAAAACCCCCTCCACTGCTGGGCCCCCAAAAACCCCCCACGTGGGCCCCAAGAACACCCCCCTGGGGGCCCCAAGAACCCTCCACTGTGGCCCCCCAAACCACCTCCAGTGGTGGCCCCAGAACCCCCCTCCCTTTTTGGGCCCCAAGAATCAACTCCACTGGTGGGCCCCTAGAACCACCTCCATTTGTGGGCCCCTAGAACCACCTCCACGGCTGGGCCCCTAGAACCACCTCCACTGGTGGGCCCCTAGAACCACCTCCACTGGTGGGCCCCTAGAACCACCTCCACTGCTGGGCCCAAAGAACCACCTCCACTGCTGGGCCCCAAGAATCACCTCCACTGCCGGGCCCCTAGAACCACCTCCACTGCTGGGCCCAAAGAACCACCTCCACTGCTGGGCCCCAAGAACCACCTCCACTGCTGGGCCCCAAGAATCAACTCCACTGCTGGGCCCCAAGAACCACCTCCACTGCTGGGCCCCAAGAACCACCTCCACTGCTGGGCCCAAGAACAACTCCATGCTGGGCCCCAAGAACCCCACCTCCACCTTCCCGGCCCCGGGCATTTGTCACTCTAGATACTGACAAAAGGTTACAATGATCTGCAAAGCAGGAAAAAGAGACGGCTGTCTGCAGTGAGTACATGAAGTGAAGAGTTAATAGGCGGCTCTGTGTAAGCGATCGTATGGGCTTGTGCGTACGTGACTGGTAAACAGCACGCTACCTTGGCTGCCCCCGCATACCGGTGTCTTTTACATTACGCAGGTGGCTGTGCCAGGACCTGGGCCCTCGGATTGTGCACTCATGGGTACAGGGCAGGTGTGCATGTGCCTTTAGTAAATAGCTTCGGTAACAAGCTGTTCCCTTTCTGTAACCTTTCCCTCTCATTCATGAAACGTGAGTGTGTGCAGATCCTTCTACCAACCCTGTATGGGCACAGTTCTGGGTGAAAGTCTTGGCACTATGCCCATTAGTAGGGTGATAGGGTTCCTGTGACCTCACCCTCTTCCCCCCTTCCCCCTGGCTGTGGCTGAGACACTTCCTCTGTAGGACAGCAATGATAGGAGACTTGTCTGCACAATGATTCAGCACTGGAGAGGCCTCATGTGTGGGAATTCAGTCTCGTCACATAGTCTTGCCTCGCCCCCTCATATCTGTCTATCTCTACACCCAAACACCCCACACAGCACATGCAACCTATCTCACATACCATTCCTCCTAGGACACTGCACATGACCATGAAACACTTAACCCTTTTAGGTCAAAACTCTGTGCTGAAGAGTCTGGACTGATACATTGTACCTGTAGATCAGTAAAAAGTATCAGGGAGGGAAACTTTGGCAAATTTTTTTCCAATATGAATACAATTGTAACAAACTATTAGGCTAGCTACACGCGGGGTTTTGTCTGGGGTTTTCAAAAACCGCCCCCGGGCAGAAGGTAAAACGTGTTCTTCTTTCCGCCAAAATTTCCCGTGGGATTCCCGGCCTAAGGGGGGGCCGGCAGGTGTTCCTCCGGCTTTTTGCTTAAAAAAAAAAATAAAAAACATGGTTTTTCCAGCGGTATTTTAACTTAGCTGTGTAGACACAGCCTTGTAGAAAAAGTGAAGAATAGCCAGCTCACCTATAAGGACAGGTATTAACGGTCCGCTCCATGCAGCGTATGGAGTTCAAAAAAAAATGAAAGTTAGGACAGCGTTATGAAAAATGTAATAATAAAAGCATCTTCTTATGTAATGATCCATAAACAACCTACGGACATTGCAGCAAGGCAGAGCTATGCTGACGCGTTTCCAGCACTACGTGTCCTTTGAAACGCGTCGCATGCCTGCCTTCCCACAATGCCCGCGGGGTTGTTTATGGATTTAATAAAATGCTTTTTTATTAATTTTTCATAAGCGTCCTAAATTTTCATTTATTTAGACAAAGTGTTAGCTGAAAGAAGCAAAAAAAAAAAAGTTGGGATTTTATGCATCTGGGTATATTTCTATTTACTGAAAGCAAGAAGGAACATTACAAGTGGTGAGGAGTTAAAGAACAAAGTCTGTTAGAGATTTGAACTTGTTATAGCGATATTCAAGAATAAACTGGAAAATCTCTATAAGGGCATGTTCCCAGGAGTGGACAAAAAAAGCGGTATTTGGGGTTTTGGGCCGTCCCCCGGCCCCGGGGGGGGGCGGCTTTTTCCGCGGATGGAGAACAGCCCCCCCCTCCCCTTTATGGTTCTATTCGTCCGGGAAACCGGACGAAAAAAATGAACAGTTAATTTTTGCCCCCGGCCCGGGCGGCAAAAAATCGGGGGGAAAAAACCCCTAGTGGGGCTCTGCAGGGGGGGTTTCCATAGAGCACAATTGTGCTCGTTTTGGGCCCGGTTTTCAGGCGGTCTGAAAAACCGCAAACCGGCCGAAAACCCGTGCCCTGGGGACATGCCCTAACATACAAGTTCATTGTGGCCAGATTTACACAATTACTTAATTTAACCTCTTAAAGGAGTTTTATCGTTTGAACTGTTCTTTTTTCCCTAATTTTTTGAGACTGATTTGAAACCAGGGGGGGGTCCTCCCCCAGGAGGGGCCCCCCCGGGGGTCTCCCCTCCTGAAGAAACTGGACTCATCATTTTTATGAACAGGGGGTGCGAAGGTTTCTGGTATAACACTCAGTAGCCCCCTGATACTTCTTATGTTCAGCCCTTTAGGCTTGTGTGCTATAGCAGTTATACACCAAAAGAGACATGTGAGGATGTACACTGCCCCCTCCCCCCCTCCCCTTCTTTTTTTTCCCCGACAGGAGACTGTATACTGTGGTTATGGTTATACACACAGCCTGAAGATAAGACATGTAGGAGTGTAACTGCCCCTTCTCCTCCCCTTCTGTTTCCAACAGGGAAAATGGGTTATATAGAGCAATGCACACTCCTCCTACCAAAAATTTCCCCCGTTAACAGGCAGGAAAAAACTTTAAGATTGTTATATGGGGGGATCTGTGACTTTAAAAGGAAAGTCATTGCCCAGATCATTCCCCCTAGAGCTGGGGATGGTATAGAGACAGCAGCCCGGGGGTTTTTCACTATGGGATTTTAACAGCTCAGGGGGGAAAAAAAACACAGTGTGAGGCAAAAAATTTCACATTTTGCAGAGGATGGGGCCCCGGGGGTTTCCTGTTGGGGGTTTTCCCCAAACGGGCCTGAACATAATGTCCCCACCCAATCCAGTACAGGGGCGTGTCTATGGGGGCAGGGGGGTCCAAACCAAAAGGGGGGTTTTTCCCGCCCCGCAGCACCCGAAACCCGAATACAGATTTACAAAAAACTCTTTCTGCAAAACCCAAGGGGAAAGGGTTTAATGAACCCACTTACAAAATTTGCTTATTTTTACTGTTCCCATAATCTGAGACGTGATTTTTGTAGCGAAAAAAACCCCCTTTTAATTTCCCGGGCCTAAAAAGGGCCTTAAAGGGGTTTTTTTTTCCATGAGGGAATTTTGGGACGTGGGATCCTCCAAAATGGGTTTTAACCCTTTTTAAAACATATGTGATTCCCAAAAAGTCAAGCCTTTTGAAAAGGCTACAGTTTTCTTTACATCCCCTTTTGTTTTTTTAAAAAGTTTACATTGGGACATGCCCAGGAGTAAATCGGGCCCCGTGTGTCATGGGGGCTGGCGCGGGTGCGGGTTTCCCCCCTTGCGGCCGCCTCCCCTGCCCCCCGGGGGTCCGGCGCTTTCCCGCGGTACCTGCGACCACCCCCCTGCTACCCGGGGCCCCCCCCGGCCCCAGGCCACTTCCCCGTCCACGCTCCTGTGTAGGGCTGTCCTCCCTGCCCCGGCCCCCCGCGCGCGTACCCACTGCCAAGGGGGGGGGGCCGGGCCCCGCGAGGGGGGTTTTGGGGATTTAAAGGGCCTTTTGCCGGGAAATTTTGGGTCAATTCCCGGGCCCGCTGGGTCCTATAAAAGGGAATATGCCCCCAGCTTTCTCTCCCCAGATTGTTGGTTGCGTTCAGTGTCTTTAGAGAGTTTTGGGAGCCCGTTTTGATTCCCCGTGTCCCAGTCCGTTCCGTTTCGTTTCCCTGACTTTGCCGGGTTTGCTGCCCCCCCCTAAACCGGGCCAGCCTGTCTTGCCCACGAACCACTGGGGCCTCCCCTGACCTTTTTGCCTGTCCCCCGGCTATCCCTTCGGATTACGATTCTTTTACCACGCAGTCCCCCGGCCCCCTTTCCCCAAGCAAGTCACGTCGGGGGTAGGGGACCGGGTTTGGCCTCACGCCGCAGAAAGCCCACCCCGCTTTGCGGCAGGCTCTGGTGAATACGGGGGGGATACTTAGACCTCCGCTCCCTGGCGTGGCTTAACTATCATCGCTTGCGGTGGCCCAGCAAATCCACCGAACCCTTACAGTAAAAATCGGGCCCTGGTTTTCCGCCGGGGTCCCTCTCCCCGTTTTGGGGACATTCCCGGGACGGCCGTCGCAATCAGAGCCGGGTTATTGCCCAAAGCTGGGCGGCCATGATGAAATTTTCCTTGGGGGCCCTTTCAACCTCCCCTGGGGGCTGCGGCCTCTGCGCCGCCCCAGTTGTTTCCTGAAAGCTAGGCTCTACCTGCTCCTCCCCCGGGAAATTTCTCTGCATCTGCCGCCCCCTTTTCCGTTATGATGGAAAACCCAAAGAAGTGCAGAGGTTCATCAGTCAATGCCCCAATCCACATTGAGATGTTGGGGCATAAAACCCCTACCGTGCGGGCAAAGGGTTTGGCCTTAAATAATTACCCTCCTAAGGGCAAAGCTCGGCCTTGGCCATTCCCCCTATGGGCCCCGAGGAGACCCCTTTGACACCCAAAATCTACAAGCCTTCCTCCAGGGGGTTCCGCACTGTCTTCGGGAAACCCGGGCCCAAATCCCCCAAATGCCGCACCCTTGCTCCGTTCCGTCGGGGGCGACTCTACTGTGAGTACCCCGTGCATTTTCCCCCACCTAGCCTTTTGAACGGGGACGGGGAACAATAGGCGTGGTGGAAACCCTTCTGGAAAGGGCCCCTCTCTTGGGCATCAAAACAGCTCGCTGGTTGGGATCTGCCTTCCACCCATGTTCGTCCCCCTCTGTAAAAAAAATTGGCAAAATGCCCTAAAGGGAATGTATTCGGTTCTCCCAAATGCGACCCCTACCTTGCGGGATAGGCGCTCTACAAAAAGAGACTCTGAAACTTCTTTTTTTCTCCCTCGCTCCTTTTCCGGAAACCCTCCTGGGCCCTTTTTTGGTTGCAAAAAGCATGCCCCAAACCCGGGGACGGGAAAACATAGGCGAAATTGCCCTTTGGGGGGCCCGCGTGCCACCGCGATCCCTCTCTGTACTCCGTCCTGCTCTACGTTCCGCCTCATAAAACCTCCAAACCCCCTCTGCCAGGTCTCCCCACCCCTTTTACCAGGATTTACCCGACGTTTTTTCCAAAAGACGGGCCCGAAAACTCTTCCCCGGGGCCGGCCTTTGGGGGACTGCCCTTTTGACCGCAACCTGGAAACAAACTCCTCCCCGGGGCGGGAGTCTCCCTCTTTCTGCCCCAAAAACCAAGGCGATTTTCGGAGTATATTCAGGAAAATCCCTGAAAAGGTTTTTTTCGCAAGAAAAACTCTTCGCCTGGGGGGGAGGGGGTTTCCCTTCTTTGTCGAAAAAAAGATGGAACTCCCCCGGCCCTGTATCGATTATAAGGGGACTAAATAAAATCACCAAAAAAAATAATACCCCTCCCCTCTGATCTCGGAAAATGTTTGACGCTGCGTGGCGAAAAATTTTTTTTTTCCCAAATTTTGGATTTACGCGGCGCTTAAAAATTGATTTGTACCCGGGAAGGCGACGAAAGGGTTTACGGCCTTTAATTTTTATCTCATCTTATCTCTTTCATCCCATTGGGCCCTTTTGGCAACGCCCCGGGCTGTGTTCCAGAATTTAGTCAAAGAGATCTTCCCGCCCTTTCTACGCCCGGGTTTTTTTTGTCAAATATGGACTTTTTAAATTTCTTCTCCCCAAAGTTCTAGAACTCAGGCCACCATTCCGTCTGGTGCTCAGACTTTTCTCCGTACCCACCAGTTTTTATCCCAAAAAACTGGAAAAAAATGCCTTTTTTGAATGCCCCTCGTTGCCCTTTTGGGGTTCATCTTTTCGGTTTAGGTCTCCAGAGGGAAACCCCCAAAGCTTTTCGGGGTTTCCCTGCAGGGCCCCAAGGGTGGGCCTCCGGTCCATCCAGTGCTTTTTGGGGTTCGCAAATTTTTTTAAAGGCAGTTCGTCCCGAAATTTTCTTCACGCTGGTGGCCCCACGGGTTAGTCTCACAAAAAGAATGCAAACCCCCAAAAATCCTGGCCTCCAAAAACCCCAAGAACCCTTTAAAATCGTTTTAAAGCACAATTCGCTTCAGCCCCTTTCTGTCTCCCCCGGGGACCCGCAGGTCCACTTGTTCTAAAAGGGACCCCTTCCTCAGTAGGTGCCAGCGTGCCCTTTTCTTCAAAAGTCCTCCCCGGGAGTTTGGGTTTCTTGGGGGTTTTTTTTCCCAAAGACCTTCACCCCGGCCAAAGTAATTACACAATGGGAAACTTTAAACTACTGGCCATAAAAATTACCCCTAGAAGAATGGCGCCCACTTGGGGGGGGGGTCGCCATCCCATTGAAAAAATTTTTCCAGCGATAAACAAAAATCTCCTTTATCCCCAGTCTGCCCGGGCGTTTTAATATGCGACAAAAGGGGGGGTCGTCTTTTTGCCCCCTTCAAATTTTCCCCCTTCACTTTCGGCCGGCCGAAAGGAACGTCAGGGCAGGGCACCCCCTCTAGTTTTCGGACACTATGGGCCTAGAGCCGCCCCTTTCAGCAAAATAATTTTCCCCCGGATGGTTTCCTCACCCGGGGCCCCCCCTGTATCTTCAACTCTACCCCTGGGAAAACCTAAGTCCCCCTGCCTCGCGGCCTCCCAATCCTTAAAAGGGGGGGCCCTTTTCTCGAAAAGCGAAATCATCCCGGGGTCCAAAAGTTTTGATCTCTCGCCCACCCATTTGGGGCCCACTCTCGCTAAGAAAGTTAGGACTTTTTCCTGGCCTGTACCCCCCTGTGCCCGTAACAAAGTCCCCCTTCTCAGACCCGCGGGTCTGCTTCGCCTTCCTGGTGCCCGAAAGACCTTGGTCCCATATAGCCATGGAAAAATTTTTTTTAGACCTCCGGGCCCCCTTTGGGGAAAAATGGTAAATTTGGGGGCGTGGGCCCATTTAAATTTTCTAAAATGGCTCACTTTTTCCCCCCGCCCGGGGTTTCCCTCTGCTCCCCCAGCCCGGGCCCGCATTTTTTCCACCACACTTTCCAGTTACATGGTCTTCCGTTGCAAATTTTGTCTGAGATAGGGGGGTCCGTTTGTGTCGAAATTTGGTGGGCTCTATGTGGTCAGTTGCGGATTCAGCTAGACTTTCGTCTGCTTACCCCCCTCAAACCAAAGGGAAATAGAAAAAAAGTTAACCCAAGGGTTTTTGGTAACCCACCCCCACGACATTTTGTTTTTCTGCCCTGTCAGGATAAAGGTTGCCCCTTCCCTGGGGGAGAATTTTCATATAAATTTCCCCTTTACTCTGGATCCGGGTGGAGCCTCAACTTTTTTTGTTGTGTTTGGGTTACATTCCCCCCCCTCCTCTCCTCTGGCCCTTCCTCTCATGTTCCCGCTGTGGTGCCCAAGTGCAGGGCATCAAGGGACTCTGGAAAACCCCACAACAGGCCCTTTATGGGGCCCCCTGCTGCCCCCAAGGCCAAAGGGGACAGGTCCGTTAGACCTCCGCCCCTATTTTAAACCGGGTGATAGGGTTTGGTTATCTGCCAAATTCATTCGCTTCAAGGTGCCCAGTTACAAGTTAGGGGCCCCAAGTTTTGGGGCCCCTTTTTTGGGGATTCGGGAACTAAACCCGGTGTTTCCCAAAAAGCTCCCCTTGCCCCCCACCTGCGTTTTTCCCGACGCCCTTTTATGTCTCTCTCCTCAAAAACCCGGGGGTGCTGAATCGCTTCTCCCGTGGAAACTTTCTCGCCTTCTCCTGGCCAAAAGTGATAACATTTTGAGGTCAAAGGGGTGCTTGGGGGGAAGGGAAAAGTTTAGGAGGAAGGGTTCGGGCCTGAGGAGCGTTCATTGGGAAAACCCGGGGGCCAATCTGGGCCCCCTGACCCCCTCTCTAAGTTCCGAAAAAAAAAGAGGGGACCCAAAAGGGGGGGGGGGGGGGGTTAAAGTCAGGGGGGTGGCGCGGGTGCCCTTTTCCCCACGTGGCCCCCCCCCTGCTTTGGTACCCGCGACCATCCCCCTGATACCCAAGGTCCGGCGCCCGGGGCCCCTTACCTGTCCACGCTCCCGTGTACGCTGCTCCTGCCTGTCCCGCGCCCCGTGGGTACCCGTGCCCAGGGCGCGTTTCGCGACGGCTGGTCCCGGATTTTTAAGGGGCCGTGCGCCAGTAATTTGGTCAATTGCCCGGCCGTGGTCCTATTTTAAGGAATACGGCCCCCCGCCCCTCTCGGGCCCGATTGTTGGTGTGGTTTCAGTTTTCTTTTGGGGAGTGTTTTGGGGGTCCGGGTTTTTATTACCCGTGTACCCGGGCCCGTTCCTCTTCGTTTCCTGACCTTGCCTGTTTTCGCCTGCCCTGACCGTTGCCTGTCTCTGACTATGCCTCTGGATTTTGGGTTCTGTAACCCCGCATTACCCCGGCCGCCATCGCAAGCAAGTCACGTCAGGGGTACGACCCGGTAGCCTACGCCGCGCAAGTCCATCCCGCTTTGCGGCGGGCTCTGGTTTAATACCCGGGGGTACTTAGACTCCGCCCCCCTGGCGTTGGGTTTTAAATATCTCATTGCAGTGGTCCAGCGAATCCCCCGAAAACCCTTTTCCCCCGCGCTTGCGTTTTTTGCATTCTTATCTGATGACAGGGAAAAATTTATGGAGCTTGCAAGGGGCTGGGGAGAAATGGTAGTGTATGAGGGGTTTCGCTGTATTTGAGCTCCACTAGTTGTAATGTATTTATCCCTTTGTAAACATTGGAAAATTTTCCCTTGCTTCCTCGCTTGAAAAGGGGGTGGGGGGGAATGTGCAGTGTATGAAGCTTTTTGCTGTTTTAGAGAAACCACTAGTTGTTAAAGTTTAAATTTTTCTTATTAAACATTGCGACGCTCCCCTTTCTTATTCGCTCTGCTCTTCCTCCCTGGGAGCAGTTCAATGACATCGCCCTTTATTTGTTTATTTTTCTTTTCATAAACAGATAACATGTAAAGGGAAATCACTTTTATTTGGCCCCCCAACCCCTTTTAATGACCAGCTAAATTCTGTAGATTTTGCCCCCTTGTTTTTTTTTTTTGTAATTTTTTTTACAGGTTATTACAGTCATGTACAGGCCCGGACTTCCCAAAATGGCAAACCCGGGGATTTTTTTTGGCGGCCGCTGAAAGGGCTGGGCCGCCCCCCGGGGGCTTTGGGTCGCCCGCCCAGGGGGGCCAGTGTTTGCCCCCGGTTTGGGCCCCCAGTTTCCCGGGGCCCGGTTTTGTGGGGGTACAGGGGCCCCAATGGTCACATCAGTGAAACCCGGGAAACCCCGTGCAGGGGACCCGGGAAAGGCCCCCCTTGCCAAAAAGGCTGCCCCCGCCGGGTCACCGCCCCCGCCCCTGCAGCCCTCAACCGGGCCCGGCCCCTGCCCGGGCCCGCTCCTGTCTGTTCAGCTTTCCCCGGAGGCCCTGGGGGGAGGTGGCGATTGATGATTCATTTTCGCGCCCCCTCCCCGTCACGCAAAATGCTGCCCGGGGGGCCGCTCCGGGGGGAAGAGGAAAAAGGTAGGGAAAAGACATCAGGTAAATATTGTTTTTATTTATTTTTTTTTAAAATACTAGCCCTGTCGACCTTTATACCAGCCCCGTTACCTATAAAAAACCCTGTCAAACCCATATACCTGCCCCGTCTACCTATACACGCCCTGTTTGGCCTATATTTTCGCCCTGTTACCTATTTACCAGCCTTTTTCTACCTATTTTTACCAGGCCCCGGCTACCTTTATACCTGCCCCGTTGCCTAAATAAAGCCGTTTTTAACCTAATACCAGCCCTGTCGCCCCAAAATTTCCTGCCTTGTCTGGGCCCAATTTTACCAGCTCTGCCTGCCCATATACTGCCCTTTCTAATTATAAATGGCCCTGTCTATATTTCTAGCCCTGCCCGCATTATACTGGCCCCGCCTACTTTCATACTGGCCTGCCGCCTACTACTGACCCTGACTGCTAATTACTGGCCCCAGCTGGTAAAATTTCAGCCCTGGCCCTAAAGGGGTAATTTTTTTGGCCCTACATGGTAATTTCTGCAGCCCCAGTACCCGGTGATTATTGGGGGGGAGCCGGGAGCTACCTGGACTGATTACTGGGGGGCCCCCGCACCTGGCTAGTTACTGGGGGCAGCCCTAGCTAAATGGCTAGTTACTGGGGGGGGAGCCCCAGCTACCTGGCTAGTTACTGGGGGCAGCCCAGCTACCTGGCTAGTTACTGGGGGGGGAGCCCTAGCTACCCCGGCTAGTTACTGGGGGGGAGCCCCCGCTACCCGGCCCAATTACAGGGGTTTGGCCCTGTCTACCCAAACCCAAATTTAAAGGAGGAAGGGCCCCGTTTACCTACCTAAAGGGGGGCTACCCCATTTACATGCCCCTTATTTTTCATTTTTTTAAATTTTTAATTTTTGGGTCTAAAATACGCTGTTTGGGGAAAATTTATAGGAAGTGCTGGAAAAGAGAGGGGTCTAAGATGTATTTGTGGTAAAAAAAATTTTTCAGGGGCGAAAATGGGACCGGGGGGAAGAAGGGGAAAATGCATGCTGTACCGGACA